>WYDI02037635.1:751-14830 GCA_009867235.2 Psittacus erithacus | reverse complement strand
AGGGGAAGCCGGGAGGAAGCAGAGACAGGACACCTGACCCAAACTAGCCAAAGAGGTATTCCATGCCACAGCATGTCATGCCCAGGATGTAAACCGGGGGCAGTCACCCGGAAGGGGTAGATCACTGCTCAGTAGGGCTGGGTATTGGTAGGTGGGTGGTGAGCAGTTACATTCTCTTCCCTTGTTATTTCCCTTATCAGTATAATTATTGGTGGTAGCAGCAGTGGTTTGTGTTATACCTTAGTTACTGGACTGTTCTTATCTCAACCCACTGGAGTTACATTCTTTCGATTCTCCTCCCCATCCCTCTGGGAGCTGGGGAAGGAAAGAGGGGGAGTGAGAGAGTGGCTGCATGGTTCTGAGTCACTGGCTGACCGAACTTAAACTACGACACCTGGAAACAACCCTTTTGGACTATTTTTTAATTTTTTAAGCAGGGATCATTTGTATTATATGTTCTAGCACAATCTCCTGAGCAGTTGTATTAGTACAACACACATAGCACACAAATGAACAGCAGCAGTTGAGAGCAATGATGAACCAGGTTGCCCAGAGAGGTGGTAGATGTTCCATTCTTGGAAACAGTGAGGATCAGGTTAGATGGGTCTCTAACCAAACTGATCTATTTGAAAATGTCCCTGCTTACTGGACTAGATGACATTTAAATGTCACTTAATGTCAAACTATTTTGTGATTCTATGAATTTCAGATTACATCAGTAGCAGATGTAGCAAGACTTTATCTCAGTCTACATGTTGTGCTGTGAAAATTTTATGAAAAGAGCATCTGAGTAATTTTCTTTTCATTTTCTTTTATTTTTGTTTTGTTGAGGATAATATCTAGCAAGTACAGCTAGGATAAAAACTCTTCAGGGAGAAAAAAAAAAAGAACCATATGTGGCACTGAAGAGTGGGAGGAGACAGAGAGAGGGAAAAGAAATAATATGCAAGCTTCCAACCTGCCAAATTGCATTAGCGTAGTCTGTATCTCACACCCTGAAAACTTTGCTGAGCACTGCACTGTCAACCCAACCAACTCCTTTCATCTAATTGAACCCAAATTTTCTGTCTATGAAGTCAATACCCTAACTGGTACACAAAGAGCAGTTGGGTCTACATTTGCTTTCTCCAGCAGAAATTCAAAAACTAGAGTAATCACAATTATGCTACATGCTATGATATGAGAATTATCACAAGATTAAGCTCACTCAGAGAACATGATTCCTGGGTACTTGTCAGCCTTCACTGGAAAATGAGCATGGAGCTGAGGCAGCATATTTGGTCATTTCCGGATACATGGGAAATTACAGCTGTAAGCTTTCAGGGAATCACTAAGTTGAGCTGAATGCTGTCTAAAGAGTGCTGGCCCCTCCAGGTTTACCCTGCAACATAATGGGTTTTTCAGAACAAGAGTTTTTTCAGCTTTATATAGCTGATGTCATCTCAGTATCTTTAGGCCTTTACCACTGTGATGTGATTATGAGTAACTGCCAGCCACGTATACATTTTCCATTAATCCCTGAATATTGTAATCTCAGAATTTCTTTAAAGAATTAGCTGGAGAGAGTAAGGCAGTCTTCACGATTGTAAAGATAAGGCACAGAGATTCCCTGATATCTTTGTCACCATAATCATCCTACTGGTTTAAAAACTTTGTTAATGGACAGAAGTTTTGTTCACTGGTGAATGAAAGTAAGTACTTATTTCCCTAGATGCCATTGGCATTATTTAAAGTGAAGTAGGTTTTTGGAAGAGTATTTCCAAAAAAGCATGTTCCTATAGACAGTGAAAAGTCTATCAAAGTGATTTTCAGACTCCTTAAAATTACCACCGCCTTTTGTCCTGACTTTTCTACTCTGTGATTTGGAAGGTTTTCCAAAAATGCGAGCATGTTCGCACTAACATTTGTGTTTATATCCTACTTGTAAGAATTGGAATGTTGCCAGCAGTTTAAAGTAGATATCAACTCTATTGCTAAAGCAAACATCTTGACAACAGATTACAGGCACAGTCACTGTTCAGTAAATGCTGCCTTAGTGAATATTTACATGGGTGCTCTCATAAGGTAGTCCCAAATGCCTCTTTTTGGATCTTCACATTGCAAAAGGATGTCACATTTGACACACAGTCATTTCTTGATTGTGTATTATTTAGCTTATGTATGTTCATTCTTATGTAATCATACAGAATCTCTTTATCAGCTGTTTAATACTACATCCTTGTTCTGCAGGATCTGTGAATCACACCTGCCTTGTAGTCACCCTCCCAGCTTGTAGATGCAAAGCACTGCAGAGAATATGCATGGAACAGCTCACATCTTGAAGGTAAAAAATAGCGCTTTTTTTTGAAGTGATTTTTTTTTTTTTTTTTTAATATTTCACACTATGAGAAATGGTACCAGAGACTTTAACTTCTGCAGATGTTGTGGATGATTGGTAAGAAAACTGTTTCCTGCCCTCATTTTGTGATCTTCTGAGTTAAAGAATCCTTTCTATTATTCATTTATATACAGATAGAGACTTCCATCTCCAGAAACACACTTGCCCCCCTCTGCATTTAAACAACACATTTAAATAACCAGAAATATTTCAGTGTAAGTGGCAGTTTCCTTTCTTGTAGCTCTTGGAGTCCTGTGACATTGTAAAAACACAGATTGTACAATTTTAGGCCAGAACCTGGCACTGTGGTTTAATAGTTATCTAATCTTTAGTAGCATAATAGTTACAGAAAAGCTGGAACTGAGTTATGGGTGAGTAAGCCAATGAATTTACAGCTGTTTCCACCCCATGGACTGCAGTCTTGAGAAGTAATGATTTGTCAATGTTTCTGTCTCTCACTTGCAATACCACAATAATTTGTTAGCAGGCAGAGTAGTTAGAAGAATAATTTTAAAGAAAAGATTACTGAGTTTGGCTGTATTATAGGTAGGGAACCTAGGTCTGCATTTTCACGTACAATTAATTCAAATGCAATAAGCTAAAACCCAAAAGCAGCTTAGTGGGTATTAGAGAATGACCTGAGGATGGGTTGCCAGTAAATTAAAGACAGCAATATATCCAGGTTGTGTAAAGCTTTGTCAGACTGTAGATCCTTTCAAGACTTTCCTTTTAGCACAGAGGAATGGGGAAGAAAAGGAATGGGGAAAGTTACAAGTAAAATCCCTCACTTCTAAAATGATCATGATCTCAGTGTAGTTAGTGTTGTATATGGTCTTATAGAGTATTTTAGGTTTTCTCAGATGAAGCACTATTTCTTTTACCATCAGTCTTTGAATTCTGACTATATCTCTCACAGCACTTAGTTCACAGCTGAAGGAGTCTTCAGGATAACATACTTTCATACTTCAGGAATTATGAAATAATTGTCATGAATCTCTACCCTGACAGCCAAACCTGTCCTTGTGCAGAAAGGATCTATGATCTTTTTCAAAACTTCTTCACTAAAATCATTCACAGCGTTGTTCAAGACATAGCAGAAAATAATGTGATTATAATAAAACAATCACATTTTCATGCTTTAAACCAGTTCATGGGTGATATACATAACTATGTAATACACGAAAAGTGTATACATAACATAGGGTATGAATGCTTCTTTAGAAAGTGTTCATATGATTTATAACAAAATTTCTACTTGTCAGGAATGTGAAATAGAAACATTTGATCTGACTATAGCATTAACAGTGTTTAAAGCATTATGTGTAGGTTTCTTACAGAAATAATAACAAAGGCAAAAGACAGTTTATGTCTTTGACAAAAATGTGATATATCAACAAAATATAAACAGATGTAAGTAGAAAAAATTTACAACAAATGTTAACCCATATATATATGAAGAATTATCCAGAATATCATTCTACTTGGTCATATTTTCATTGTTTCACACTCCAAGCATGTAGGTTTTTTTAAGTCATCATATGATTACATCACATCTTTATCAGGTAGTGATTGCACTACCTCACTTATTAGTCCCATATGCTGTGTTCAGCCCTGTTAGTTCTATTTGGATGTTACCTACATTAGAGAGTAACAACAATGTTTTCCAAATGGACTTTAAAGGAAGAAATTCATATTTGCTAAGATTATCAGAATGTTTTCTTTTACATTGATGACTATTTGCAACGGCATTTAAATGTGCAATCCTTTTGCATCACAAAGCCAAATAATTAATAAAGCGGGAAGCCATGTAGAGTATTACTGAGATGAAGAGGTAGATGGACACTAAGAATTATTAAGATTGTTCATAATAGTTTTAGAATTATGTATAAATATATATGTAGATCTGGCAATTCAGAACACATTCTGAGTTGAGACAGACTGCAGCCATACCAGCATACTGTTTCCTACCCAGTCTTCACACTGATTTCATGAGAAAAGACAGTTATTAGGATCCTCCTGACAATGCTGTTATCTGTAAGACTGCAGCTTGGCTGTGGTTGCGTCTCCAGCTGCTGAGACCCCAGCGCGGAACTCAGTGCCCGTAGGTACATAGTATCCCGCCATGGCTACCATGTAGCCATATCTGAACTAGCTTTGAAGTAGTTGCCTGGGCGCAGATAACAGTCTGGCTATGGCAATATGGAGCTCACGGCAACAATACGGCTGTGATGGCACTGTAGTCAAAGGAAATAAATTATTCATGCAGGGGGATTATAATGTGGTGAGATGCTTTTCTTACATTCATAGAACACAGTTTCTATTCTCCACATTATGATTTTCATTTTCTGATGCAAGTAAGTTTAAAACAGTAAACGCATGAGAACAATGAGTTTCTGTGGAAAAATAATTAGAATGAGCAGCAGCCTCGGAAAAGTAACTTGGTAGAAAAATCTGGGAGTCAGCTATTTTACAAGTTGAGGAAGATATATTTCTACACTGAATGGGATATAAGAAATTATATGCAACTTTTGTCACGACACTCTCCCATGCCCATGAAATACCTTTTTCATATGTAAAAATGAAATATTATTTTAGTTGCTCATATAGCACAGTTCAGACTGATACGTTAACACAGTCCTGAGAAACAGAAAGATGATGGGAAGCTGAGTATTCCCATTTATGGAGTCCTCTCCAGCCCTGGTACGGCTCTCTTAATGTTTGTTTCTTGTTCTGTATATCAAGTATTGTTTATAACTCAGTTTTGACAGTATTGGTCTTTTCTATGGCATAACATGGCTTCAAATCTTTTGCCGCATGGGGCAGCTGACTGACAATTCAACATGAAAAAAATTATAATAGGAGTCGTGTCATTCTGCCTTCCCACGGTCCTTCTGTCCCTGCACCTGGTAGGAGCAGTCAGGAGCTGTCTTTGGCGCTAACACCATGTGTTCTTTGCTGAACTGAAAACAAGTATTTCTGTAACAAACCATAAATGCTGCTCACTAAAGACATCTGTTTGTTAATACAAAGCTTGCTTCATCTCGAAAATTTTGCAGCCATCCTCTTTTGATTTAGCTGCCATCTTCCAAGTACTGACAGCATTGATGAAACTATTTGGAGTTGGAACAAAAAGACCTCTTTTTACTTTCCCTGCAAAAGTCATAATGAGGCAACATGAAAGCTAAGATGTTACTTTCAGTGAGGCTAAAATTCGATACAGGACAATGTTAGAGTTCTGTCAGTACACTTGAAAGACCAAGTTCCTGACAAAAAAGTAGTTGGGAAATGAGATAACTATGTTCTTTCTCTAAGCATTTCAAATACTTCCAAATTTCATATCCTACAGAAAAGCTTAGTCATTGGGTTAGAAAACATTCAGAAATTCTTTCTTCATCTCCTGTGATGATGTTTTTCAAGTAATAATTAAATAGCCATCATGAGTAAAAAGTTCTAATCAATCTGAGAAGAAATACCTGGATTCAAGTTCCTCCTTCATACAATAGTTGAAGTTTATACATATTTACAATATCAATTCGGGAACTGAAAGGAGGACCTCTGACCCTCAAGATCATTCCCTGATTAGTAGATTAAAAAGTCAAACTCTCCCTGATCTCATGAATTTTTGAGTATTCATATGCAGATCTTTTCTTCACATTCTAATAGTTTATGACCAACAATCAAATACTAAAAGCAATTTTATGTAGGTGGGTAGATGGTAAATGGATATTTCACAAATGTTATAGAATCTTTAATGTGTAAAATGAGTATATAAATGCAAGTCGTGTTTGATATTATTTCCTATTGTAGCAGATCTCATAGAATATTATCGCTTTTTAAAGCAAATTCTAGGTATAAATAAGCAATTATCATTAATGCATTAAATAAGAAAAAAGAATAATAGCCATGTCGGCACAATTTGCAAATACATTCATATTTCATAATTGAGCAAAGGTGAACATTTTTACCATAGTTTCATAAAATAAATATATATTTAGCTAGAACAGATGTAGTTCTGGCTCACAAAATTATATTATGAATATTTGTATTTTTATTCACAAATGGATTCTTTATTTATTGAGTTTTTTTGTATTCTAATATAAATAATTTCCCTAAAATGCATAAAAATATAGGGAAATACTTCAGCATGTCCATTTAAAACTATGAACACCAAACCCAAAGATTAAAACGTGTTAGGCACTGCAGACCAAGTTTTGTATTCTAGACAGAGATAATTGTGTCTAGCTGTTTTGATTAAAGACTTAAGTGCAGCTATGTCTGCAAGTAGTGTTATCTCAAGTTCACATCTATATAGATATATTTTGATTAAAGTGCTTCTTCTGTATATATATACATATAATCAAACTCTTTTTTCAGTGTTTTCTTTATTAAAGCAAGTATCTTCATTTAGTTTTGAGTTGCTTCTGTATTATGATTAGCATATTATAAAGGAATGCTCTCAGCTTCACAGTTGCCTCAAAAAGGTAGTGTCTAGTATTCCATTTTTACTCAGCAGCTAGTTTAATACGTCTTTAAAAGATTGCAGAAACAGTATTTGTTCTGCTGGTTCATAATTGCTTTCCAGCATGACCTTTGTATAGTGAAACTGTTACAATATCAAAAAAAGTACACTATCTAGTGCATACTCTTTGCCTTGTAGATACTTTGTTTGCAGCCTTCCAGTACCTAAAGAAGGACTGCAAGAAAGCTGACAAGGAGCTTTTTATACAAGCAAGTGGTTATAGGAAGATGGATAATGGCTTTAAACTGAAAGAATGTAGATTTAGATTGGATACTAGGAAGAAGTTCTTTAATGTGAGGGTGGTGGTAACCAGAACAGGTTGCCCAGAGAAGTTGTGGCTCCCCCAACTCTGAAAGTGTTCAAGGCCAGGCTGGGGTCTTTAAGCGACCTGGTCTACTGAAGATGTCCTTGCCTATGGCAGGGGGGTTGGAACTAGATGATCTTTAAAGTCTCTTCCAATCCAAACCTCTCCATGATTAATATCCCATGTCCTAAAATATTGCCATCACTGTCATGTAGGATGTTTCTCTTAAAACCAACAAGAAGTAAAAACAAAGCTGAAATTGATACTGGCAGCAGATAATCATGCACAGAAATTCAGGTCTGCTAAAACATCTAGCTCATGTATTCCTGAGAGCTCCATGTCTGAACGATATTAACATTGTGAGATCTCAGCCTCAGGAAGGAGACAGGTAGGTTTGAGTGTATGATCTTGTTTATATTCCCAAGCCAAAAAGGAAAAATCCAGGCAAAAATAAAATATAATAAACCAAACAAATTAAAAATTAATTTAGAAGGTTTCAAAATAGGACCTGCTATTTAAAACATATTTTAAACCAAAGCTGATAAAAAATTCTTTTGAATTAAGTCTTTAAAAAGACCCCCTTAAAACTAAGTGTATATTAATTTCATTTCTTAAAATACTGTAAATAACCTAAATCTACAATAGGATGTACTTGGTTCCCACCTCCATCTCATTTTTCATTTGCCACAAGTCATCTGGCATCCCTATGACACCAGAAGTGTGAATTGACCTGACCGAAGGAATTTTTTAAGGGCTATTTTACTGGATCCAAATCTCAGTGCAGTGCCATAGGCTGCTGCATTGGTACTACCAATGGAGTGGCTTGCAGAGATAAGATGTTGGGGTGTAAGGAGGGACATGCATGTGGAATAAGAAAATTCAAGGACTTCTAAAGATAATATCGCTGCTAAATTCCCATTGTGAGCTTCAGAGTTATGGAAGAGTGAGCTGCCAGATCTACCCAGGAAATTAAAAAGAAAGGGGGGTAAAGGGGTGGGTTTAGAAATTCAGTAAACTGATACATCTTAAAATGCCATAGGCTCTGGAATCTGTATCCCAGAAAGTCATCTTAGTGCCACATTATGAGGGCTTGGGGAAGATGGGCCTCTGCATGCCACAGGTGCAGTGACTGCGTGCACAGCATCATCCTTGGAAGTTCTCACATCTGCAGAAGAGGAGCCCTGAACAACTGGACTGTGATTTCAAAATTATCCCTGCTCTGAGCAGGAGGCCAACCTAACTTTTTAATGCTGCTTCAACCTCTGGCTTCCTTTTCTTAGGTGGTGAGCCCTCTCCATAGCCTTGTTCCATAGCTGGGGAAAAAGACAGCTTCCTGCAGTATGTGGACTGATGCTAAATTTTTGAGTGATTCTGTTCCTAAACAAAATCAGGAAGCAAACTGGTAGTTGCTAACTTTTCCTTTGTCATACACAATCCCTGCTAACACTTCAATCAGCATAGCCAATTTTCAGAAAAGGCCCAGTACAAAGCTGTTTGGTCCTTGCTTGACTGTTTGGGTGCTTGAATAGCAGGTAATTGCAGTGCCTGTGCACCACTATACCTTTGCACTTTTCTTTTATGTATTGGTTTCAAGGGAAAACATTCATTAGCTCCTATTTCAGAACAATTTTATCTAGTTAACTTTGCAGCTGCAGTAGTAGGTATGTGATTATATTATGTATCAACTAAATACTGCCTACTCACACAGCGTGGCATTTGTTTCTACTAATCTACTAAGGTATTGTGACTCAGCAGGAAATACAGTTTTGCTTAAGGTATTCATGGATAGAGGGATAGAATGGCAGGCAGAGGACTTGAGCTAAAGGAATTTTCTTTCTTAGAACAGGTCAGTCTTTTTCTCAAGTACAAAGGCATTTCTGAAAAATAGAATTCTGAGAGTATGGTCTATCTCATTGCATATGATGCAGAATGCTTGAGTTTAATTTATGCATATTTAGAAAAAAAATCTATACAAATCCTTAAATCTATAAATATAAATTAAATATAAATACGTAAATCCTTTAAATCTATAGAATTCCTTAAAATGCATATTTTCAGGTTACTGACAAAAAGTCTTGTTTGGAAATAGAGTAAGATGATAATTAAAGCATCCTTTCAGCTCCCCATCTCAGAGTTTATTCTTATTCTTGGAAGTCCAAGCAAATGTCAATGAGACATTTAAAACACTTTGATGAGGAAGGCTCAGGCTACAAGCACAAATCAAGGAAAATTCATGTTCATATCTAAGCTGTTCTAAACCCTCAGAATAAACCTAAAAGCTGATTTTTGTCAGCAGCTGCCTTCTGTTTCACCTCAAAGCAACAAGTAACTCAGAAGCTGAAGAAGCCAAAATTTATTCTTCTCATTATAAAACTCCCACTTCTTTAAGTATGAAAGAAAAAGTGAATGAAATACCACCTTGTTACATCTTCTGCTACTGATACCTTTGCAGGATGCCCATAAATCTGCCTACAGTGCATTTTGTTATCAGCCACAAGTAGACACTTGATGTCCTGTGAGGCACTGACGTAATTTAGGAAATGCTCTCAATCACAAGTTTGCAGAGCACCTAGAGCAGAGCTATCAGATTGGAAAGGAAAAAAAAGCAACTTTTTTTGAATACTGCGAAGAAGTCAATTGACACTGTTTATAGGAGAGTAGGAAATAGGGGCTTTCTTGATATTCCTCTTACCTAGTCTTACATATTTGTGATCCATTGGGTGGCATTTCTGCTGTGAAACTCCCTCAGACAAGCTATATTGCAGCTGTAAATTCTAGATCTAGCCCACAACGTTGGAAAACATTCCTGAGCAGATGGTTTCGTTCAATAAAACTTCAAAGTACCATAGTAAATAATGCTCTTGAATTTTTTACTAGTCATTTTGCAGTGCCACATTAAACATTTCCAGAGGCAGCTGAAAGTGAAAGAGACAAGAACATTTGGCAGTAACAGAGTACGGTAGGGCTGTTTTGACTGGTGATATTGAGACCAGGGAATGAAATTAATGTCTGATTGACACTGTGGAAGATGGTCTTTGACTTATAAAGAGCAGAGATGACTGGACACTTAGATGTCATTCGTTCTTTCCCTGCCTCTTCCTCAGTGAAGAGAAGTTTGATTTTCCCCTCTTCTCCACTTGGCTTCTGTCTTTGTCCCTGAGTTTGGGGAAAAGTGACTTAACTTTTGAGAGAGTGGGGTCTAATAGCATGCCTGCAGGCAGCAGCAGGAGAAAATTTTGCCAAAAATCAGTCAAATTCTTGCAAATCAGAACAAAATATCACCAAAGTGGAAAGAGATTGTGGAATTAGATGACCTTGTCCATATACTGTAAGCTTCATGCACTAAAAATAGAATAGATACCAATAGTTTGAGGGTATACTGTGCGTAAGGACAAGGGCAGTGCTAGAACAAAATTATCTAGTCAGCCAGGCAAGCAATCTGCAGACTTTAGTGTCCTACTTCTAAAGTCAAACGGCATGAGACAGTTCACTGCAATCAGCCTCAGGGATATTTTAAAAAGGAAAAAAAAAAATCTCTGATTTGTAGTATCCTGCTATTAAAAGCAAAGAACAGCTATTTTTACCTATGAAAAAGTACATCAAAGGTTTCAGATTGTTCTGTGAACTAAATATCAGTATTTGTCTGTACCCGAGAATATCTCTTTCTCTTTATATTCTTTGTAATGAACACTGTACTGCATGGATTAAACATGCAAGCGATTTAGTACTCGTAGGACTTCAAGTGTAAAATCTAAATCAGCTAATGTAAAACGTAGTATCACTCCCTTGAAATTTCCAGAAGGAGATTTGAAATATAAAACACTCTCCCATCAAAATACAAATTGAAGGCTCTGTTCTTTACCTCCTACTCTCCTTTGTCTCAAAGCACTGAAAAAATGCAGTCAGTTGCCAACGCAATTTAGCCATCCTGCATTAATGGTTGCAGCTCTATCTAAGGATGTATCCATGAGTGTGACCTCCAAAAAGTGCAGTTCAGGTACAGCCCGGTCTACAGCAGCCCCACCTCTGCCTGATCTGGATTATGTAACAAGATGAAACATGGGTCACACAACTGCTTTTTACAGAGCAGCCTGTGTGCGAGTCAAAGCAAAAGGCAAGCCTAGATCACAAGAAGAGATAATGTGTGTCACTGTTGCTTTGTGGGGGATTCCATAAAGATCTGGACACTGAGTGGCCTGGAAGCTGCAGTTCTATAGCAGTGCAGTTTGCCAGCTTTCCCTCTCATCAAACCTGGGCTAAAGACACAGAACTGTGCGAAGTACAAGAGCAACAAGGAGAGAGCAGGCAAATGAAGGAGAAGCATATAAGTGAATTTAAAAAGATTAAAACATTTTTTTTAAACATATGTGTTCTGGCTGGATCTCTCCAGATTAAAAAAAAAAAAAAAGAGAATGAGCTAGGTATAAACAGGACTTTTTTTTTCCCCTAGTCATGACACATTTTAATGAGATTTGAAATGAGCACAGGAAGACAGAGTAAGATGACAAGGTTATCTCCAACTCTAAATCTTCACACTATTTATGAAGTTAAATTTGCAGGCTCACTTATATTTCCATTAAGTAGCATAATAAAAGAAAAGGAACAACTAGATGGTAGCCATTTTTCCTCAGAAAAAAATATGCGCAGTCCTGTGGGTTCTGGTGTTCTTTCTACCTCTGCAGGACAATCTCCCTTTTGTATTTTATCCTTTCTTTGTGCAAAGATAAAAAGAACGTATGTACATCCAGACTCCTACTCCCCTAAGTGATATGACTCATTCACAAAAGCATCTGTACCCCTTAAGGGACTGTCAGTGCTTTTTCCTCTTAACTCATTAATTTTACTTTCTGTTATACTGAAGAACTGCTAATAAAGTAACTTTTCCCAGTTGATATTCAATCTCCTCTATGCCCCTGTAGGCATTTTTTCTTCTTCAGGACTGAAAATATGTGTTGAACTGTCCCCACAGATGCTGTGACAGAGGCATATATCTTCTAATATTCACTCCATCTCTTGAAATATCCTGTGTTCTGCAGACTGCAAATAGGGATTAATGGCAGGCAGCAGTGTCTGTAGCAGAAAGAAGTTTTCAATATTTCCCACTACCATCCAAAGCACACCTGCTCCTGCTATAGTGCAGCTGCAAACTGGCTAGCCATTTTTTAAGCATTTTTTTCCTTAAGGCTCTCAGAGGTTGTTATAAAAACTCATGGCTTCCTTTAACTTTAGATACCTTTCCTCTGTGTTCCTGAATTAATTTTAGAAGTGGCCTTTAAGCCATGGTAAACTGGAAAAAAAATATTTCACCAATTCAGCAATAACATTAACATATTAAACAAAAAAAGAAGGCAGTAATACAAAGGAGAGCATGCCCTTTTTCAAGACATTTTCTTTTTCAGCCTCTCTCAGAAAGTATTAACAATGGTCATCTTCTGGTCTTTTATTGTGTGGTTGTATAAATAAACAGCAGGAGAACATGAAGTCAATTTCTTTTGAGGAAAGCTGGTATTTTTGTCCCAGTTTACACTGGTATGAGTTGCTATCCCTAAGTCTTTTGCTTGTTTATGAGAAGTGTCAGTATTTGTAAGGGAACAAAATAACTAACACAAATATTAGTTGTTTTAACAGTGAACAGAGCTTGCAGTCAGTAATGGGTGACATGTATTTCAGGATCTCCCTTCGCACTTTCAGAAGAGATGTAATACTAGATAGTATTATATTACTCAAAAATGACACAGGTAATTGTAAGATTAATTGGAAACTTGAACTCTTGTCTCTGCTGAGTGGAAAATATCCCATTTGCCTCACCAGTCTTTGATGAAATTCTCAGATCATATAGTACGTCCGCATTTGCAGAGATTAATAGGACAACACAGAAGTAGATAAAAGTTCCTGTTTTAAGTAGTTTCTTTGGTGCTTCTGACACTTAAGAAACAAAGGACTACTAACTATTGATAATTATGTCATTTCAAAAAGAAATAGCCATTTTTTTTCTCATCTATTACTCACCTCAATTCTGAGAGTAGTGCAGTCTGCTGTGATTCTTTTCTATTTAAAGTCATTTAAAGGTTTAAATAACTAAAAGTTCAGAAACTACACATATAAATCCATGAGTCATTGTAGCACAACTTTGAAATACCACTTTCTTTGAAATTGCTGTTTCCATTAAAAGTAAGGCTCTAAGCTACTTACTAAACGTTATGTGTATGAAAAAAAAATGTAAACTGCGCTAATGGGATGTAAATAATTAACGAAAACTAGGTAGAATAATAGCTCTGAGACTGTTAAGCTGCTGTGCATGTCAGTGAAATATAAGGTCTAATACCCTTTTAAATCTCAAGAGGTAAATTAGATATTAAGTATTAGGGAGATTTGTACGACACAGTAGGGGTACGTTTTGGTGAACCGATTCTGACTCCTTTTCCTCCATTGCCATAGCAAGTCAATACAGGAGTGTCCTAAACTCAAAGTGGACCAAGAAAATTGTCTAGTGTGTTCTGACTTGTGCAAAGCATTCAACACTGGCCTGCCTGACATCCTTGTCTCTAAATTGGAATGATATCAGTTTGACAGGTGGACCACTCGCTGGATAAAGAACTAGCTGGATGGCCATGCACAAAGAGTTGTGGTCAATGGCTTGGTGTCCAGCTGGAGACCAGTAACGAGTGGTGTCCCTCAGGGATCGGTGCTGGGACCGGTCTTGTTCAACATCTTTGTCGGTGACATGGACAGTGGGATTGAGCGTGCCCTCAGCAAGTTTGCCAATGACACCAAGCTGTGTGGTTCGGTTGATGCGCTGGAAGGAAGGAATGCCATCCAGAAGGACCTTGACACGCTTGTGAGGTGGGCAGATGCCAACCTTATGAAGTTTAACCATGC
>WYDI02037633.1:1105-12729 GCA_009867235.2 Psittacus erithacus | reverse complement strand
AGTTCTTTACTGTAAGGGTGGTGAGGCACTGGAACGGGTTGCCCAGGGAAGTTGTGAATGCTCCATCCCTGGTGGTGCTCAAGGCCGGGTTGGAGAGAGCCTTGGGTGGCATGGTTTAGTGTGAGGTGCCCTGTCCATGGCAGGGGGGTTGGAACTGGATGACCTTATGGTCCTTTTCAACCCTAACTATTCTATAATTCTATGATTCTATGATATAGAACACTGAATGCTTTATCCAAATTACTTGGTTTGGGGTACCTAACTGTGATACCAACAAGCACATGCTTCCGTGAAATGGCTCGAGCTGATGTTCTGGTTTTGGCTCAGGTAGTGTTAATTTCCTTCCTAGTAGCTGGCACAGTGCTGTGTCTTAGCTTTAGGCTGAGAACAGAGCTGATAACATACTGATATTTCAGTTGTTGCTAAGTAGCACTTACCCTAATCAAGGACTTTTCAGTCTTTTCTGCTCTGCCAGAGAGGAGGGGCACAAGAAGGTGGGAGGAAGCAGAGACGGAACATCTGAGCCAAACTAGCCAAAGGGGTATTCAATACCACAGCACGTCATGCCCAGCATATAAACTGGGGGGAATCACCCGGAAAAGACAGACTGCTGCTCGAGGATAAGCTGGGTATTGGTCAGCAGGTGGTGAGCAATTGTATTGTACATCACTTGTGTTTATGTTTTCTTTTTGTTTCTCCTTTTAATTTTATATTTACCTCCTTGTTATTTCTCTTATCATTATTATTAGTAGTAGTTGTAACATATTGTTCTTTATTTTAAACTGTTCTTGTCTCAACCCACAGGTTTTTTGTTTCTTCTTCCCATCCTGCCCAGGGAGGGGGGAAGGGAGGATGAGTGAGTGACTGTGTGGGACTTAGTTACTGGCTTGTGTTAACTGACAGTTGATTTGCAGGTGCTTGGGTAACTTCAGTAGCAGAATGTAGATATTGAAGATCTTCAGGTATCAGAAAGGAAAGCAGCAAATGTATGGATTTGCTTATAGAATTTTCAAAACCTGTTGTTTGTGCTTTTTGATAGAAAAAAAGAAAAAGATAACAAACCGCTTATTTTCTGAGAAAACTTAATCTAGAAATAATCAATATCATGTGATGTTAACTAGCTCATTCCTGTGGAGCCCTTAAAACTCGTGTGAAAGGATCTGCTGCCAAGAAGTATAAAACTATTGTTTGTTACCCAGACAACCACTGTACGGGAAGATTAGATTAATCTTCAAGCCCCCATTAAATTGTCTGAAAATATTAAAAATGACTTGTCAAATACATAACTCTGAAATATCTACTAAAGGAGATTTTAAAATATGATAATTGCTTGTAATATCTCATATTCTGCATAGAAATGCCTTTTAGTTTTCATACCAATAACAATTAAAAAATATCCTACTGCTGCATCAACATGTTTCACTGGATGTTTTCTGTATCTCTCCCCCATAAAGGATATATGGAACAAACAGAGAACATGCATAGCAAACTTATTGATTCCATACAAAAATCACATTATTTTTAGCCAGTTAATTGTCACATACAATTACAAATTTGTTATTCAAGTTCATTTGACAAATCTTTTAGATTGTAAAAGTGTGTGACAGAGCTTTTCCTTATCAGAGTGGTTTGGCTGAGAATCTGTCTTAATCATTTCCAAAGTTTGCTTTTTTGTTTTTTTTTTTTTTTCTTTTCAAGCATACATCTGAGAATGAAATGTGCCCAGCTTAAAAAAAAAAAACAAACAACAAAACAACAAAACCAAACAACCAAATGAACAAAAAATCCCAAACAACAATCCACCAAAAGCTCAAAAATGCTAGAGAGATTTTCATGACAAGTTTACCCTTTTCCCTTCTTTCTCCTAATGTTCTTTTTAATATGTTCCCACAAAAATCTTGACAGGAATATTCCAGAAAATCCATATGTCTTGAGAAGGAAATTGAAGAATAAAAGAGTAGATTTAGAAATTAAATAGGTCCAATGGAATTCTTCATAATTTGTGAAATCTTGATTGAAAACCTTGTAATTTATGAGAACTGCTTGAAGTCATTGAAGAATTGCCCTGGTAACATAGCTTTTATTGTCTTTGGCTTTGCCATATTTACTATGCTGACCTATAAAGAAGGTTAGGTAAAGATGACAAGAGGACTTCTAAAATTTTCCTGAGGTCTGATATTTAGACCTTGAGGAAAAAAATCACATTTAATACATTCTGCCCTACAGTAACTCCTTCTCCCTTCACTGTAGTTCCTGATTAAAAATTCAGGAACTACTCTATACATACTAATCAAAACTTTCAGCTAAATCCTTATTATTACATTTTTTTACTTCATTTCAATACTCACATATCAAAACTATGCTCATGAAACTGTTTGAAACTGTAATTGCTGGCCTATCATTCTGTTTAAAATGAAAGCTTTCTACTTGAGTAATAAGAAAACCTGGGAAAACCCACAGTTTTGTAACTTAACTGATTTCAGGGGAGCATAAATTCCCTAGAACTTTATGAATATTTCTGTATATCAGAACTACTCAGTAAGTTTGTGGAGAAACTATTAGAAACATCACTCTATAAAGTGGCATGCTTATTTTGGGGCAGCTAGATCTTTATTTTGTGGATGCCATACCCCACAGGCTGTAGTTTGGTCACTTCCATATTATTTTATACTGTTAATACTACAAATGGTCAAATTGTTTGTCCAGAAACAAACTAAAGAGACAGTTTCAAGGCTGATTTTAAGGGCCACAGACATGACTCTTTATCCAGTGGGGGATAAATACATAGAAAGAGAAATATTCATTGATTTTTTTCTCTTTGATATGAAAACCAAATGTAAGTGGTAATTTGTTTTATATAAATTAATTAAAAAATAATAAAATTAAAATTCATATGGTAACAATAACTTTTGGTTATTATCAGATTAAGCATAACAAAACTGGTAACCAGTGGCATGCCCCAAATTCCCTCATCCATTCAGAAATTTGTGCATTTGTACAAAATCTCAAGTGCTGGAAAACAGTAGATCAGTTGTAGCTATCCTACAGTTATACACCTATCATAATTACCTGGACTATCAATGTAGTTATGTTTGCTATAATAGCTAACGATAAAAAAGAGGTTTCTATAGCTTTTCATGCAGTGACCTTAGAATACCTCAGAAAAGAGGTGGTACAATGTCTGTTTTCTGCAGAAAGGAAAATAAGTACATTTACAGAGTGCTATGTAGTACTGAAAAAAAAGCTTACTTTTTTGCATCCAAATATTAGCTCAGATCCCAGAAGCAATACAGTAATACCAATGCAGAAATCTGCCTAGACTTCTGAAATGCAGAGCCTTAACTAGTTACTCGTTACTAAAATCTTCATATTGCCTCCCTTTATTGCAGATGTTATTGTCCAACTTAGGAAAGTGGTTTCATCTTTTAATTAGGTCATTGGCCATAACTGCTAGCAAAAGAGACTGAGCGAAATGCTCTGGTTTTATACCACAATTTGGGGGAAGACTTAGTGCTGGTGTGTGTCAGCTGCCAGATTCCTGTTATTGTTGCTTAAACTGGTGGTGCAATCATTCAGGGGTTATAATAAATCTCAGTGTAGCTGATGAACCCAGTAGATCAAGAGGAAACTCAGAAGAATTCCTTCCAAATGACTCACTGATGTATGTGTAGCTGCCTTTTTCTCTGAAATGTGGCAGCAGAGTTTTCCTCTGCTGCTTCCTGTAAATCAATGTTTTTGGTAAGGAGATGGACTTAGCATTAATACAGTTCAGTACAGAAAAGATAAGCATTGCTGAGTTTACCACAGTTGGAGACTGGCATGGCCAGATTTGGGCATATATGTGATGGAGTGATTTAAATATGCTAAATAACTTTCTAACTTAAGACAATGCATTACCAATGACCGCTGCAGACTTTTTCCTTCTCAATGGTCAGTTCAGATTCTTTTCACCACTTCTTTGTATTTCTAGTTCTTTGTAAATCTTCCACAAAAATAAATAAATAAATAAATAAAAAATAATGCTTTATGGTGCTCTTACTTTTTTTGCAAATTTCAACAGATGTAATTCTTGCCCTAAAGATACTGAAGTTATTAGCAAATGTCCTACTGCCTTAATCCTAAGAGCCCATAAGAGTAATTTTATATTTACTAGGAATCAACATAAATCACAGTAAATATATTTATATGACAGAGAAGGTTCCATTCTACTTTGTATTTATATTCTGATTGTATGTCTTCCAGTTATCTATGTATGCAGATTTCTGAATCAAATAATTAGATTCTTTTAGAACTAAGCAGTTTCTTCTCCCTTTAAAAACGGACAGGAAATATTTGTCTTGATGCATCTTGCTTCTGTTGTCCACCAGTAATCATCATTTAGACCACTTTAAATAAGAAAATCTAATTGTATGCAATTAACTGATGAGCCAGTATCATTTACTATTCTGTCTCTTGACTAATTCTCTCAGTAAACTTTAAACACAATTAATATTAAATTTTACACTGTGGATTGGAAATTATTGTCCAGCATAAATCCTGAATGACAGAATACTTTATAATATGTTTCCTCATACTTGGAGATCGATATAAATCTTACCAATCATCACTACATTTACTTAGTACTGAGTTACAGCAAACTATACTTCACGATTTTCTACCTCTTATATGGAACAATTAACACAGCATGAAATTCTAATGGCTGACTTTGAAAAATTGCCACCATTTAAACAGATATGTAACTTACAGTAATATTCTACTGAAAGGGGAGTTAAAAATAAATACACTTCATGTAAGTGTATCTGTAAGTTCACAATTACATAGGTAGGAGTCTGTACTTTGTTGCTGAAGGTCTGGAGTCAGACTGTGATGACTGATGTACAAAATGATTGCCACTTGCAAAATCCCTTCTTCATTATAGTAAATATAACTTCTTATAAACACAACAGTTCATGATATTAAATATACAATAGTTAATTCAAAGCTAGGTTTACTACATACTCTCACTTTTTCTCCCACTCTATTTTTTTCTTTTCTTCTGCCTATATACACTATGAAAATGTCATTAGTTACATCATCACATAGTCTTCCTAAAGGACTTCTATATCATTCAGAGTGCAGCCTTGACATGCAAGGGCAGAATCGAAGTTGCCACTAGCATTTTTGCATTAGGAAATAATATACTTGCTTTGATTTTTTTTTAGGTACTTTGCTTTGCAGCCTAAAAATATTTTTTACATAATTATTTTGATGCAGGTGAGTCAGAGTATTTTGGTAGTAATTTAATATTTATTTCTTTGATATGCTGAGTGTGGAATTTAAATAAAGCACAACTCCCAATTTTTCTATACATTTTCAGAGAGCTAAGTACCTCATGACATAAATATTATTCTGTACTTGGAAAGGTGTTTTAGGAAGTCTTCACTGAGTTCTTGATGGTAAAGAAAGATCTTAAACGACCTGTTGATAATGCAATGTATGTCAATGGGAATAAAAATGTAGCATTTCTTCAGTCAATAACCAAACAAAATGCTGTTTAACTACCCAGATAGTAATCTACAATAACAGATTCAGGAAAAAAAAAAAAAAGGGTAGGCATGAAACCGTCAACTGTGTTTTGGGATTTCTTTAAAAGAATCCACTTTATGTGAATCTTTACATATATCATGAATGAGAGAATGAAACTCTTATCATGCCAGCCAATCCAAAAAAAATTTACATTCAATATCTATCCTTCACATTTTCTTCCCAGTCAATCAGTTTAAACATACTTTTGATGTTAGGGATTATTTTTTTCTGGAACACAGGAAGAAGACTAGTTATATCACAAATTCACACAGGATCACAGAATTTTTGAGGTTGAAAGAGACCTATTATTTGTTCCAATTCCCCTGCTCTAGCATGGGATTGTCAGCTACAGCAGACAGCTCAGGGTGATGTCCAGTCAGATAGTGAGTATCTCCAAGGATGAAGACTTTGTAAGCACTCTGCTTAACCCCTTTAGTGTTTAATTACTGTCATAATAAAATGTTTTTTATCACTTCTGAAAATATATTTTTGCATTTCAGTTCACACCTCTTGTCCCTTGTCCTGACGCTAGGCACCACTGAGAAAAGTCTCTTTTCATCTTTAGCTCCCCGCACCAGTTAGTTATGCCCATTGTTCCCCTGAGTCTTCTTTTCTTCATGATGAACTTCCAAGCTCATTCTGCCTCTCTATCTGTCAGTTACTCAAAGACGTCCATGATCCTTTGTTGGACTTGCTCCAGAATGTCCATGTATGTCACTTTGTTGAACTTCATCAGACACCTGCCTGCATATCTCCAACCTGTTGAAGTCCCTCTGAATGGCAGCACACCCATAAAATGTGCTAATGACTCTTTGCAGCTTTATATCATTTGCAGTCTTGCTGAGGATGCATAATGTCCCATAATAGGGATCATTAATGAACGTGTCAAACATTTTTGGCCCCTGACTAGACTGCTAATGACTGGCCTCCAGCAGGAGATACATTGTCATTAAGCATAATTCTTTGAGTTTTCAGCCAGTTTTCTGTCCACCTTAGTGTCCACTTATGGGGCAATACTTTACCAGTCTGTTCATGAGAGTGCTAGACAAGACAGTTGCCTAGTTGGAAGACTTGTTAAAGTCAAGATAAACAATATCCACCATTCTATCTCATCCACTGAGCTTGTCATCTTAACATAGAAATCTATCACACTGGTTAAAGAGGATTTCTCCTTCACAAATTCACACTGACTGCTCCCAGTAACCACCTTCTGTTTGGTGTATTTCTGGAGTGGCCTATGAAAAACACTGACCAGCTTTCCCAGCACTTGTCAATGCTCCTCATCAAGTCTCACAGGCCTAAGTGTACCCAGTTTCTTTAAATGTTCTCTAAGTTACTCCTTCCCCACTGAGGGTAAGTGTTCCTTGCTCCAGAAAGCCTGGATTCCCAAACTGGTCTTTCCAGAATAGATCAAAGCAAAGAAGGTATGAAGGACCTCTTCCATGTGTGTTGTCTCCAGAAGGACATAGGACTGCTATTTTGCCTCAGCTGATAAGCTAATCTTTTTAATTGTAGCAACTCTGGAAAGTTTTTTGGGTGAAAAAATACACAGGAGAGGAGAGAAGAAAAGTATCAGTCAAAAGAATCAAATAAAACTACTGGAATCAAATGGAGATTTTTATCCCCTTTAATACAGCAGAGTAATAACTGCTATTTAAAATAAAGTTGTCCATGGATTTCTGCTCTAAATCCTTTCCTAAATACTTCTGCTATTTGACCTTTGCCTTTCAAGGCAAAGTGTAAGCAAGTACATTTTTAAGAGCATAAGGAAGTACTTTTAGAATGTTTCTGAGAGTAAGTGGGGGGAAACAATAAGATCTTTGCAATATAAAAACCTGACCTATTTTTGAACACTCTTCTGAAAAAAGCTGAGGCTTGCAAGTGGAAATCTGACACAAGAATGGCACTTTTTCAAAAATTCTTATGGTGGAAGTAATTCGGTTTGGTTTGAATGAGTTATGACCATTTAAATCATGTATTGAATTGTGAATTTCTCTCCACAGGCTGCATGCACCAGCAGAAAATGCTGCAGCATCCACTCCTGTATGAATTATATATGGGTTAAGTTTGCCTGTTTTAGCAATATCAGGAAGGAAAATTCCTGCAAAACTAGTCTGTGTTTTTGCTGGGAAGCAGCAAGAGCAGCAGCTCACTTGTGAGGACATGGAGGCGAGGACCTGAGTGAGGTTAGTAGGACAGACCTGGAGGTGGTGGCTAGATCCAGCCAGGAATCCAGATCATAACGCAGTGTCATGATCATGAAACAGGGGTGAAGTCAAGATGAAGAGCCAGTCTATAGTGGCAATGCAAGGAAAAGACTCAGCGATGGCTGGGCAGGGACATGGCAGGGATGGTTCAGATGTCAGCATGCAGGTGGAGGTCAAGATCAGGACCATTGAGGGGAACTATGGCCAGGCACAGTCTGTAATGGTTGAGCAGGGCCATGGGGGCAGGGACAGGACAAGACCATGCCTGTGGGTCAAGACTGGCTCAGAAGGGCCCATGGCTGGGCAGGGCTGCGGGGAGCTGGTTACCAGCAGCAACAATGTGGCATCAACTGACAGAACTAGGAGGGGGTGCTGAGAAGGGGCTCTGGGCCGCATACAGGGACAAGGCATGCCACTGGGAGACTGGAAGAGCTGGTAAAGCCTGCTGGTGCTCTGCATGCGGAGCCAGTGTTTTCATTTTGTGAATTTCTGTAAAACTAGTGATACGTAATATTGGTCATCACCTATCTCCATTAATGACCTGGATGATGAGTCAAAGTGCATCCTAAGCAAGTTTGTAGACAATAAGAAATTGGGATGATAGGTCTGATAGTCATCCTGCTGTTCAAAGGAACCTCAGCAGGCTGGAGAAGGAATCAGAGAGAAGTCTGAAGGAGTTCAACAAAGTCCTTCAGCAGGGAGGAGTAGCCCTGAAGACTAGGAACAGGTTCTTACTGAATTTAATCATGTCTACTGCTAGGCAGTTGCTAAGGAAAACTTTAGCAGAGAGCTACATTTTGGATAAAGTCTTAAAGTGCACCTCTGAGGCCCCAAGCAGTCTCTTAAACATTACTCCTGCAATAAATGATATTAATTTTCAGTCAAAAAGGCTACTTTCCCACAGGAAGTGGGTAAGCATGTTGTTAGTCAAAGCCTGCCAAGATGCCTTGTCAAGTTTTATTACTGATCAGAATCAGGGAGTCAATTCAAATAGTTCCATGGCAATAAATTATTATGGAATATATATTTTTAAAGATATTTAGGTCTCCAGAGCATAAAAGGTTCCAAATACCTTCAAAAGCATAGTCTTTGTCTTACTAACAATATTCCTTTTTAGATCAACTACTGTTGTCACTATACCTAATGCAGCGTGAGTGAAAGTTGCAATGTCTGAACATTTGATCGCAATTGCAATAGCTTGTTTGTTGTAATTAAGAACAAAATTTGTTATATGGACCAAAAAAATGGCAAGATCATAGGGAGATCCATAAATTAAAGTTTATTAGCCAGTCACTGGGTATTGCTGTAATTTAGGTTTTTAATGGAAATTCAGTTTTTGTAACTCTTATGAAATATGTTCTTTTCCTATTGACAAAGGAAAATCAGAACCATGAGGTGCATTTTGCTTGATTCATGTCTGTAAATATCTGAAATTCATTCTTGCCATAAGAAATCATTAGCAGGAATCTACATTTTCATCTGAGTTATTCAGGTTATTTTCACTTTAAAAGAAAATTATTTTTCTTCTTTATCACTGGTTTTCACAAATCAGAAACAATCAAAACTGATGTCACAGTAAGCAACATCTGAATATTTCCAGATTATTTTAGTTTAAAGTTTATCTTAAATTATCAGATATTCATATTAAAGAAAGCCGGTGAGTGTATGTGTCCCATTATCATTGGATGATTCATTAGGTAATTTCTGGAGCCACAGGAAAAATTTAATATGGCCAGGATCAACAGCGGAAGCACATGTGGACTGCTGGAAGTATCACATACAGCATTGTTGGTAAGTGCTGGGAAGCAGATGGTGAGTGACAGGAAGAGGACAGCCATTATTTAGGGCACAGAAAGGTTTGATTTCATACTTTGTTTGCGAATGTCAGGCTATGGTACAATAAGTAGCAAGCACATACTGTATAAAGACATGGTAGCAATATCCAAGCAGATCCAAAATATAGTCACATAAATGAGGTAAACAGCTGATGCAATTCACTCAACACCACGCATACTGAACTCTTCTCTGTGCCTAAAACCAGAAGCCAAATGGATAGACATTATTTTTTTAAAGCTAGGGATTCATTTCCAGTGAGACGAATGTTTTGCACCACCTTATTCAAATATTCTGTAATCATCTGTTGAAGACAATCTTCAAAAAAATACTAGAGGACTCCAAAAATATACAAATGAGTAATAGGTCAATAGCTTTCCTATCCATAACCATACTCCCACTCCGTCTTTTCCTTGACTGTTGAGCTGAACTGAAGCAAATTAGTCCAGATGGCATTCTTTCTAAAATTCAGAAAGCTGTAAATTTTTCCTCTTTTTACTCATGCATTTCTACAGACCTCTAGAGAATTGCCAACCTCTCACATGCACAACACCAGAAGCAGGGACAAGTGCTCTATGCGATTTAACAATCTGTGTAGTTTAAAAGATTTAATCATACAAAGTTATTTTGGGTTTAAGCATTTTAAGCTATAGCACTTCATGTAACAGTGTATTAGTTCCTTTAGTTCTTTTATATCTATAATGGTTTTAAAGAAAACTTATTCAAATAAAGTATAACTGCCTTCATCAATTAACCACTAATATCTGAGTAAGAATTTTCAGCATAAACTTACATAAACCAAAGTTAGTGTTTTCTTTTCTACATAGCTTTAAAATCAAATGATAAGTCATTTATAAGCAAGTAAAACTGTAAAAGTTTACAGACTGATTTATGGCCTTTACCATCAGTTTGGAAATCAGTTTCCAAATCACTAGAAAAAAAGATTGTGAAAACTGATTATTGAATCCTTAACAAAAATTATCAACAATAAGGTAAAGGGGAATAAATAGGTGCCAGAAGAAAACTTCTGACAGCAAGCATTCAAATTGTGTTCTGCTGTCCAGCTAGAAAAAACAAAGAAACCAAACTAAACTAGATAGAAATACATTGTGAATTAATAAGTACAGAAACCCAACAGAAAACAACTCCTATCTGAGTATTTTCAATGGTTAAGTTTAAAAATCTTTCAGGAATGATCTCATCCATTTTTGCCTGCAAACGGAATTATGCAATAAAGTAAGGAGAAATGATGTGGCAGTCTATTCCTGAGTAGTCCTGATGATCACATTTTTGTGCGGTAAAAGCTGTGGAATGAGTTTGTAACAGAAGGTGATCTTAACAAAGCCCTGTTCTGCTAATACTGCTTTGCATACTCCCACCGTAAACAAAGCCACTAGAAATCAAGCCAAGAGGAAGAAGAAGGAGTTCAGAAAAGATGAGCCAGGTTATGCTAATGCTGGTGCTAATCAGATAAGCTAAAGGATTAGCTATGGGTATTTTTGATACTCACCATTTCAGAAAGAAAAGACATTGGAGTTTTACAGAAAGCCCAGCTACCACTAAGAACATCTGTTAGTTTATAGATTTCGATGACACCATCTGTCTGTGTGTGTGTTTAAGTTTGATAAGTTTCCTTTATAAGGAAACTGTTTAAAAATAAAACCACTATTGACATAACCTTCTGGGTAAGAACAACAGTTCAGATAGCCAGTGGCAGTGCAAAGTGCTTTTTACCAATATCGCTCAATCCAGGCCATTTTCCATGTTCCATACTATTTGTCTTTGCTAGTGTCACAGCTGTTTATGAATTATGAATATTGGAAGGTACTGCCCTGACGATCTCTTACAGACTTATTTTCCATGAGCTTGTCTAATGCCTGCTTGAATCTGATGATACTTCCTCTATTACTTAGGAATAAACTCCAGAAGTTATTTATGCCACTTATGTTAGGGATACGCTGGAGAGTATGGAACTCTGTCTGGGGACAGGTGAGCAGACAATAGAGAGTTTGTGGGTCA
>WYDI02037632.1:0-38700 GCA_009867235.2 Psittacus erithacus | reverse complement strand
CTTCTGCCTAAGAGCTCATCTCAGTCTCCCCTCTGGCAGGTTAAAGCCATTCCCCTTGTCCTGTCCCTACAGGCCCTGGTCCAAAGCCCCTCTCCAGGTTTCCTGGAGCCCCTTTAGACACTGGAGCTGCTCTAAGGTCTCCCCTTCAGGAGCCTTCTCTTGTCCAGGCTGAGCCAGCCCAGCTCTCTCAGCTTGGCTCCATAGGAGACATTTTCTGCCTAGTGGGGTTCAAAGCTGAACCTCATGTTGCCCTGAGGTAGATCAAGCAATAGAACTGTTGCCTGCCCAGAATAAGCCTTTTTAGAACCAGAGTTAGAAAAAAATAATCCAAAATCATTGTTTTTTTTTAATTTAGTGTGACAAGATGAATATTCAAGCAGGACTGACAGACCCTGCAGTGCTGTCTCCAAGCGTGTCTTGGGCTGCTTGTGGCATTCAGCCCTGGACACTTGATACCATTTGCCAAATACTCTTTTGTTCACTGATCTCTGCAGTGGGAACTTTCAGTGACCTTGGGGTGGATGGTATCTTGCTTCTTTGGTGGTGCTTCTCCAGTTTTATTGTATTAATTCCTAAAAACTGGTTGAAGAATCCTGCCACCAGAAAAGGTACAGAGCGAAATATTCTGGTAGTGATTTATGGTAGAAGCGGTGAAGATGAAGGATTAAAATGGTTGGCTCTTCATTTGGAAGTTAACTTTTGACCATTGGGCATGTTGTCAGTTTCCATGTGCTGCAGTGCCCAGGTGGAACAATCAATCCTGTGATCCCAAGAAGGTCAATCCAGAGCCAATTGGTGCCTCAACGCCTGGCTTCTGAAACAGAAGTTTTATTTTTAAATCTTTCAGCATTAATTAGAGGAAGCACAGGAGGAGGTGCTGGTGCCATGGGAAATGGGAAAGTTTGGTACTGATTATTTTCAGTTTTAATGCAGGTTTTTATTTCTCTTCTATAGCATAAAATATGGCAGGCCAGTGGGGCACTGTTTTCTGTGGAAGGGTTAAACTGCTTTTTTGGCTACCAGCATTGTTACTACAGCACCTCAGAAATAACTGGGGCCCAGCTTTTACTATAATTACTGTGTTTTATTCATGTCTTAGACAAAAAGTGTTGTATATTTCAATGCCTGTTACATTGTGTAGTCAGCTTTTGGATGCCGAGATTAGCTGGGTAGGAATCTTGGAAGTTAGTAGGTGGGTATTTTACAGGGCTAACTAGAACAATCTCTGGGATTTAAAGTCTGAGTCACTACAAATAACCTTTTCAAGACAGTTAGAACTTGCCTTTTCAGATGTAATGTATCTTGCATTTAAATGTGTTTTAAACATAGGTTCTTGTACAGTGTTTAAATTGTGAGTGTTCTTCTGTGAACCACCCCTACTCTAAGTAACAGTTTTGCTTTGACCATTTGGCTTGAACTGGGGAGAGAAACATAGAGCCATGGAATGGTTTGGGTTGGAAGGGCCCTTAAAGCTCATCCAGTTCCAACCTCCTGCCACAGGCAGGGACACCTTCCACTAGAGCAGGTTGCTGCAAGCTCCGTGCAACCTGGTCTTCTGGTGGCTGTGTTGAGTTCCTTTGTAATATATAGGCTATAACCTTTTGCTTTTGTTTCCCAGCAGCAACCCATAGCCCAGCAGGCGTCCCTGCAGCAGGTACTGGCCAGCCAGCCTGTTTGCCCCATGCAGCCTACAACCCATCTGCTACCCCAGTATCAGCCCCAGACCTCTCAGGTGGCAGCCAGCAGCACTCCACTGAAACCTCTTCAAATTTCAACCGTGCCGCAGCTTCCTCCGGTGGCCCCTTCCCAGGTAACACCTTTGGAACCCGTGTGTGAATACATCCATTTCAGTAAAGCTTTCCAGCTAATAACTAACATGATTTGTCAGGTTTGTGTGGCAATTTTGAGTGCATGCCAATTTAATTAGCCCACAAGAATATAGCTTCTTCCTAATTCCTGTACATTTCCTTACTGTTTGTTTTCATTTGGGGAAGCAGAAATCTCTGTGAGCAATGCTGCGGCATGCCTACAGAATCCAGTTCATGGCAGTTACAAAATTGCAATAACTGCTGCTTTTTTATTTTTTTTTCTTTTTTTCCCCATGTACCTCCCCCCTGGCATAATCTCTTCCCCATCCCAGGCTTAAGAGCATGAGAAGTTGCCCATTTATTTTTTCTTTGTCTGAGCTCCCGATTTCCATGTTCCTCACCTCTCCCCTCCCTAGCTCTCAGCCCTGTTGCTGTTTTCAGTAGCAAAGACGGACCCTTTCCTTGGCCTGGTGGAAGGGTTTGTTGGTGCTGTTGGAGTGTTTGGTAGTGACAGACACCCTGATGTGAAGCAGCTTGTGCCAAAGGGAAGAAACAAGCTGCTTCCATGATGATAGGGTAGTTACGGTCTGCTGCATCACTGGGAGGTTTTGGTTGCAAAACCCCTTTAATGGGACCTTCCGTGCTGCCTGGGTTGCAGCCAGCCTGTTTTAAAAGGTTTTGAATTGTCTTACTGAATTTTGCATGAAAGTGTTTTGTATTTTATCTGGTCCAATTCCTTCTCATTGCTGTTAAAATGAAAGCAACTTTAATTAGTATGTTGCTCGAAGGCTTCAAGATGGTGTTAGAAATAGTGTCAATCTTGTAAGGTATAAAAACATCCCCCTCCCCCAAGTCTTTTTTTTTTTTCCTCTTTTGCTAATGATTTAAGTATAAATCAATTTTTATCACTGTTTATAAACCTCGGGAAATGAATGGAAGTGATTAACAAACAGACATAATTATCATCATGGCACAGATGATTTTTACATACTTGTATGGCAAATGAAACTACTTTGTACCATCAGTGAAAGCACTTGCAATTTATGTGATATTATATTTTTTTCAGATTCCTCAGTTTCCTGTCATTCCTGCAATTACTCCTCTGGCAGGACTTGACAGCCTTCCTCCAAACCTCTCTGATTTACCTGCTGCAAACGTGCCCCCCATACCTGCTCCTTCTCAGTATTTTGCTCCAGCCGTGATTTTACCCAGCCTCCCCATGAACCCCACTCTGCCTATGGCACCAAACTCCCCCGCCCTCCCCATGCAGGCAGTCAATCTTCCTCATACCACCGTGGCTTCTTTGGTCTTGCCCTGCCAAACAATAGTGCCAAATATGTCGGCTGCTACGATCCCGCTGCTTGCCGTGGCACCGCCGGGAGTGCCAGCGCTGCCGCCGCACCATGTGGTGCCCCAGCTCTCCCAACAGCAGATGTACCCGGCCACCTTCCAGCAGATCATTCAGAGCGAAGCGCCCTCTCCCCATCACACGCAGGGCACGCAAGCAGTATCCCAGGCGCAGCAACCTCAGTCACTCCAGCCAAGCATAATCCATCCTTCTGAACAGCCTCTGCCTGTGCCCGGGGCTGGACACCAGGTAATGCTCTGGGCGCGGGGCTGCAGGGTGGTTTTGAGCACAGGTGATCCTGGGGCTCCCACGCTGTACACTCATAGCGGGGAGTCTCTTCCTTGCTGTTAGGATGGTTTGTTAACTTCTTGACCTCAGTCCTGGAGCTGGTTGTTAGAGCTGTGGAGCAGGTGAGCTCTTAACCCAGGGGCAGGTGAATATTAAGGCTACAAGGAATAATCTCACAGGTTTTGAAAAGTGAGCAGGTGAGAGCACTTTCTGAATTCCCCCTTATTTTTCCCATCTCAAATATGGCACAAGGACAAGGTGGTGTTCTCCTGCACAGGGGAATGGGTCAAGCTGTGGTAGCAGCCACCCAGCTTTGCTGATGCCTTTACAGCAATCTGTGCATGACGCACATGGGCTGCTGTGTGCAAACCCTGGGTGAGCTGGCAGGAGAGGCAGAGTAGTTTTGGTGTAGAGCAGCTTTAAAACAGTAAAGGGAATTGGCCATTCGTTAACAACTCCAGCAACCTGCAAGGAAGAGGTCTATTAGACAAGAATGAATTCTAGCTGCGGACCATTTCCCCCTCAAATGAAATGAAGCATAAAATGGAGCTTCTAATATTAACTCTATTTACAAGAGAGCTGGTTCAGGACTTGTTGACAGAGTCTGTAAATCCTTCTATTGCCACATCTGTGATATGACAACATGAAACGCTGTTTGACCCAAGCAGCAGAGAGCACTAAATCTGTTAATAATAGCATTCCTGAAAACCTCTATTCTACCACATCACTTTGCCATAACATATTGATTAAAGTTCATAGCATCCCATTTGAACTTGCCATGTCATGGCATCTTCAAAGCAGGACATAATTTTTAGCTTTCTTCAGCTGTATATTTGGTACAGCAGTAACTGTACCAAAGTTACCCTCTGAGCTCATTAGCTGTAGCGTTTCCACTGGCTTTAGAGGGAATTGAATCAGGGAGATCAAGCACAGCAAACACCAAAGCTGAGGAACTGATATTCCCAAACTGTCCTGATACGGTCATTAGCTATCAAATATGTGTGGAGGATTTGCCCAGTAATATTTTCAGAAAAAAAAAAGTAGCTATTACAAAGAAAATGGACAAATGTAAAGGAATACTCAATAACATTGTTCTATGTCTTCAAATGTTCTTAATGGAGAGGTATTTCTGTAAATAAAGGCTTTCCAGTGCAGTGCTGTTGTGGCAGTTAAGGTTTAGCACCTCCCTATTTAGTTTTGCCCAGGTGGATTGTACCCGGAACCATTTTGTGAATTATTCCAGTTGTACACCAGAGTTGCTGCTCTACCAACCTCCACTTAGGCAGCTGTGTAACTGCTGTGTGTTGCAGAGCACTTCATGTCTTTATTTCTGTCCATATGAGAACCTGGAATCACAATTCCGGCTGATATCCAGAATATGCAGAGAGTATGCAGTAACAAAATTGTGTGGCCTAGTTCTTGTCTGAGTCTTTATTTTTGTAAATATATATATATATTTTCTCCAAATAGGCTAGATCTCTTAAGTGATAATTCTACAAAAAGGTAAAAATTAGGCAAGAGTTTTATCTAATAGTAAAAAGCCTTTTTTCTCCCATATTTTTCTTTCTTTCCTTTGTCCCCTTCCTGCAAGCTTAGTCCCCTTGGAATAATACATGGTGTAACTAAAAGGAGAACGTTCTGTTCTTAAATGTACAACTCAAAAGAAGTGTTATGCAGAATAACAACACAGTCTCTAAGGTGGTTGGCATCTGATCGCATCGGTCCAGCTCCCACAAAGCGCTTACGCACACAAGTTATTTTAATGCACTGAAGAAATCCACTGAGATAAATGAAACTTCTTCCTCTGTGCATGTAGCACAAGGAGGCGTTTGCAGGACTGGAGCCTTCCTGCTTAGCATGTGTCTTAAATATTTAAACTAAATGGAAAACAATGTGTTCTGCAAGACGCTGCTATATATCCAGTAAAAAAGAGCTGGTTGTGTGGTCTGTACCAGCGACTGGGTCCGCATAGAGAGCAGAGTTAAAAAGAAATACTGATTTAGATTATGGCTAGAGTGTCTCTTTCTCAGCATGGCCATCGTGGTGGCTCAGTGAAAGCAGAGCAAACTATTCAGAACAGTGAATTCATAATCTAAGATTTTAATTTCTTAGCAACATATGGCTTTGTTTCTACAAACTAAATAGCACCTGAGCAATACAAGCATTGTCATAATGATAGAGGAAGAATCTCTATATTTTTATTTGGTTGTTTCAAAGCAAGTTTCAGTAGTTACCTGTCAAAGCAGAGACCACACAAATACAGTCTAGGTGCAGAATCACAACCCTTTCCCCATGAGCTCTGGTGGCTTTGGTGCATGGTCACGTAAGTCACAAGCACCCTGAGTAGAGGTTTGTTTTAACAGCTGTCTGTTGTGTTACAGCAGATGACTGGACACACTCAGTATGCTTTGGAGGCTGGAGCCCAGGTGCCTGTGCTGCCAGTGCAACCCTCCATAGTCATGTCACCGCCTTTACAGCTGCAGCCCAAGCTGCTGCCACCCCGCGCCGCTCCGGAAGGTGTTTCACAGCTCCATGGCAGCCTCGCTGCAGCCAGCCCGCCTGTGCCTGTAGATCACTGCCTGCCTCTGCAGCCTTCTGGCCTGCTCCAGCCCGAGCTTTCCCAGCCGCTGGCTCAGCAGCTCCCAGCTCCCTGCTCAGCTGGCCCGGCACTCGCAGAGACATCTCAAGAGGTACTTCCCTCTGAAGTAACTCACCAGCCTCACCCTGAGCCTTCTTACTTGCTCCTTTGTGAAATAACCTGCTTATTTCACAAGGGAGATTATCCCCTCTCACCACATAAAGCCGCTTGTCCCAGATGCTGGCAGCCTTGGGTCAGCAAATGTTTCAGATGAAGCTGGGAACTGCATGCCATACCCTGTGGAATGTCTCCTTGAAGTAATGATGCAGCAGGACTAAATACCTCTTTGTCTGTAGCTGAGCATAAACACAGAGGCAGAAATTACTTTCTTTTAAGTGCTGGGGGTCCGCAAGAAGCTGTTCTGTGGAGTTTCATCCATGTTTTGTCCAGTCTTGTTTTAAATGTTTCAAGCACTTGTGCAACCAGCCATCATTTGCTTTAAGAAAACGGCTTCATCATCTGATTCTTCACTATGTAAAAGCCCTTCATGCTCCTCAGCTTGAGCCTTATTCCCATTTCATATAGTGTTGTATCCTTCTGTATTACTTGAATTCTAGTCTAGCCCTGGGATTTTTGTTTCTTCAGATATTCATGGGCATTCCCAATTCTCAGTGGTCATATAAGCAAGATACTTTTTACTGGATTTCTTTTTAAAACTCTCAGCCCCCTCCCATCTGCTGTTTTGACTTTTCTTTCCACTTCCATGATTGTTTGACCTTCAGTCTTGACAGAGTGTCACAGACCATTTCCTTCTCTTCAACTCTTTAATAGATATCCATAAGCAAAGCAAAACAAAGGTGTTGACATTCGTATCAGATTTAAGTAAATAAGTCTGATTTGTTCTCCACTTCCGAGTGGAAATGTCCCTCAGCAATTCTGCTTTCAGAATTCTTCCTTTTGAGGCTCTGTGTTCTGGGCTACCTTTCTTCCCAAAGCAACAGTTGCCATCTTTCCAGACAAAAGCTGTTTGGTTTTACCCATGCTGTCATGCACTTGTTGCATGCCTTGACTACACGGTACAGCCTAATTTCAGCAGAGGTACAGTTTATCTCCTTTTCCAGAAGATGTTCAGTAAGGATGCTGCTTAACACTAAAACCTGATTCTAATTCCCCATTTTGCATATTTGTCTGGTAGCAACCTTATTCTTGTCAAATAAATATGCATGCAGTGATGCAGGACATTTCCTGGTCAGTTTCTGTATCCTATTGGTCAGACATAGCAGGGATGGTAGAACCCATCCGTAGTGCTTCACTTGCAGAATCCCGAAGTAATGCCTGGCTGTCCTATCCCTTGCCTATTTTTTCTGTATGCACAGCTCAGGTTCAATGCTGATGTCAAAGCTACATCCTTCAGTGCAGGGCCCATCCCATTACAGAGTCTGGAAATATTAATAAACCTTGTTATTGTGCAGTGTGGTATGGGGGATACAAGTGGTCCTGTATTACCTGAGAAATCCATGCCCACTGAGGCAGATGTCTGTCCTGTCTGTTTATCTTATCCCTAGGAACTTTTAACCCCTGTTTTACTACCTTCATTCTTATATTTCATCTTGTAAGTTAATTCCCTTCTCTCTGTCGATTTAAGAAATTAACCCAGTATCATAAGATGGTCAAAATGATCCATGTGCTCCCTATACTGATTTTAAAACATATGTTGCTAGGGTTTTCTTGGGTGTAAGAGAAGTTTCATATCTGTATATATTGGAAACACTGCATTTTGTTGCTACTCTACCATAATGTTTTTATCTCTTCTCTTTGTTTCAATGTGTGGCAGTACTCACATCCAAACCAATCCTAATTAATCAGGCTAATGAGATTTTGTAAGGCACTTGACCAAGTGCCTTACTAAAATTTAGATACATTATGTCTGTGTTCTCACTGTTCATTAATTTTGCAGTTTTATCGAAACTGCAGTCAAACTTGGCATGACATATGTGTGGCATTATAAGCAAGGAATGGGGTTGACTGGTTAACTGCTAAGCTTTTAACTCCAGTCTACCAACTGCTTTGGTATGAAGATGTAGTGATGACAGTCAAGGGGCTTTTCTAGCTGTGTGTCTATAGAAGGATTTTATAGACATATGTTTGTAAATATATATAAATATATATGAATATATATATTAATATATTTTGTGTGTGTATATACGTGCAGCTATATACATGCATGGGTGTGTGTGTCTGTGTACATATGTGGTACGTTTTCATAGTAGGGCCAGTAGCATCATCAGCACAGATTCTGTGACAACAGGTCTACCCAATGCAAAGTGGCACTGTGTCTGTCCTGGCATTGCAACCAGGGAAAAGGGGAAGCTTTTAGGAAAAATATCTATGATGTAGAGAGCAAGAGTAGATGGTGTGAGGGTAGTGTTTTTAAATGATGAGTTTTCATCTTGTATTTGTAAGTTCCCCACAAATGCTCACAATAAGTCAAATACAGTGAAAATAAATTACATATTTCAGGAAAACATACAAAACAATGAAGCAAATCAGCTTATACTTTATACCTATTCAAACATAAAATTAGGTATATGTTCATGTGCATTGGTCCTGCAATCAAGTTTTCCCATCGTGTCAAGAACTGTTTTGGTTCTTTCACCACCTCTTCTGCTTTAGACAGCAGAAGGGAACTAACACATTAGTGGCTCTGTCTTAAAAGAGACAGTGATGCTTTGGGCAGAAGTAATGTGGGGAGGATAAAATGAGTTATTTACTTCTTTTCAAGTTTCAAGAAGTTAAATGGAATGATTTAGAGTTACTGGTGTCTCAATAGCAAAACCATTCTTAAAGGTGTTTTTCATCCGCCAATACAATGCATTTACTTAAATGACTTTTTCTTACATTTTAGGAGCAGGCAATACAGGACAAACTTCAAACTCTGTCACAGAGCTGTGAAAGGTATCATTATAATCTCTTTGGCATTAGAAATGTTTGTTTTCTGGAGGCTGTTTTTCTTCTTTCTCTTTCCAAGGCTAGGCCAAATGCCTGCCCTTTGCCTTGGGCAGGGGCTGGAAGATGGAAGGATGCACGTCTAGTGAGAAAGCTGCAGATGTGCTGTGTGTTTATTTTGGCCCCTCCAGCTCTTTAAACTCTCTAGTCTTGGTGCTGCATCCTAGGCTTGATGTATGTATGACGGCTTTCATTTCAGCATGTAACTTCCCTTTTTGCTCAGGTAACTGAAGTGGTACAGTCCCTGGGTTTGATGCTGTTGACTCTGTATAAAAACATGTTACTCCAGTATAATTTGGTATATAGTTTGTTCTGTCTTTGGTAATTAACCGGGTATGTCTATACCGCCTTCTGTGATGATCTTCCCCAGGTATGTTAAAGGGAACGGTTTACCAGCGAGTTGTGTGCAGAGCCACTCGGGTTTCGTTACAAGTGGTAAAACACGCAGCCAAAGTCCATTTTATGGTTTTGTAGTACATGAGGTCACACTCAAGCTTAGTAATGCTAGTGACAGAAGTAACGATAACCCCAAGAGGCAGCTCAGCACTCCTCAGAAACAAAAGCACATTCCAGTTTTTGCCAGCCCTCATCTGCCTGTTTCTGTAATCAGAAGCAGAAAGGGAAGCATCAAGGTTCAGAGGAGCCACTGAGGAGGAGCTCTGGAGAGGAAGGCTTGCTGCTGGACTGGAGAGGGGCTGAATGGGGCAGGACTTCTCTCCTCAGGCATCTGCTGCTTCCATGCTACAGCTCCCACTTTGGCACCAGCAGTAAGCCAGATTTTTCAGGATTGGGATATGGATAAGGTAGATATGGACAGTGTATGTTCATAAGCAGCTGAATGCCTTCCCTATGGCAAGAGCCAGCACCAATTCAGCCTTATTGATCATAAAGCTTTGGGTTAAGGATGTTAGTGACCTTTTTCTGTTTCCTGAATAGATAGGTGAAGACATCCCTCTCTTACTGGTTTCATTCTGCCAAAAAAGTTAGCCTGACACAAGTCAATGCAATCCCACAACTTTAAAATGGGACCTTTTTTTTCCCAAGAATTTGCTGCTTTTAAATACTGCACAGAAAGTGAAACCTTAATTTTTCATGACTACAGGTGGAGTTCTGGCTATAAGTAAATTAGACAAAATGAGTTCTCTTTGTCTACCTAGTCCATTGTTCAAAGGCACATCAAATTTTCAGTTGTCTTTTGAATTGTAGTGTGCCTGTTCCAGAACTGTGTTTGAAATCTGACTGTCCTGACTGCTGCAGCACAGAGAGTCTGTGTCAGATCCCACCTTGCAGTCTCAGAGCATGCTCTTCCTGATTCAGGTGCATGGATAACTCTGTGCTAGAGCTGGGTTTTGCTTTTGTACAGTTGGAGGGTAACAGCACAGGAATCAAGTGGCAGGCAACTGCAGCAAGGATGTCATCTAGAATGTATCCAGTGCATAAAATCTGTTCTCTTCCCTAACACACGAGTTATATGTACAAGGTAGCTGCAAAAGGAGTAAAAATAAACTGTTCTATGCAACTAGTACACAACAAGAACTGAAAGCTGTAAATTTAAGAAAGGGATCCATAGGTTAGGCTTAAATTCTTTTATGCCTGCCTGGCTAAATGAACACAGGAATAGATTGTCCAGGAAGGTGATGAAATCTCACAGGGGCTTTGTAAGATCAGTTTACACACAACTGTGTGAGAACTGGTTTAGAGGGAGCTGATCATACCTTGGGGTAATAAGATAGGCCAGATGGCCTGACAGAGATCCTTCCTGACATGGTTTTTATGACCCTCTGAAAATTTCCTGCAAATTACTTACATGTTGGCATCTTCTGTGCATGACATATTGAAATCAGATTGTTAGCTGCTGTTTTGACTGCTAAAAATAATATAGTGCTGCTCGCTGGTCACAAAACCTCCTTCTGATCCTTGAGAACTGCAAAGAGAGGAGAGTCAGTCTTTTACAGGATGCTGTACTGACTTCTCTTTTCTTTCATCTCCAACAAACATCGCCTGACCCTGTTTAGACTTTCTGCTGTGAGTGCAGACAGGCAGGAGTTGAGAAAACTGGACCTGAGAAAAACAGCAGCTTCTCTGAACTTGTGGAGTTCAGAGAGGGACTGTCAGGACCCCTGAAGTGAAAGGATTAGGGGAATGTAGTGGTTTACGAAGAGTGATGGGACTTTCCCTGTGGTATTAGCAGAAATGTTAATAGATCATTACTTAGTAGTATGGTAGCCAGGGCACGTGCCTGACTTGGAGTAATTTCTTTCGCTTACTGATCATATTCCAGTAGTTGGCTCAGTTTAGGCCAAAAGTGTGCAGATGTGTACTTTGGGTAGTCTCTGTTGTACTTATTACCTATGCATAACTCCATTGTGCCTGATGGTGGTTTTATTTTGAGGGTTTCTTCCTTTCTCTTACAAAGCTACATGAGTCCAGATGTTGCTTCAGGTAAAGAGATGAGTGACAGCTTTGAAGGAGCAATAGGAAGTGGAAAACAAGAAGGAAAGTCTTCAAAGAAACATAAGAAATCTACACGTGCACGTTCACGCCAGGAGAAGTCCAGCAGACCCAAACTGACCATACTGAATGCAAGTACAGCCTCTTTGAGGGTGACTTTAGGATTCCTTTGCCTTTGCCTGAAATAACTTTTGTTAATCTTTGCCTGCAGGTTTGTAACACAGGGGATAAGATGGTGGAGTGCCAGCTTGAAACACACAATCATAAAATGGTGACTTTTAAGTTTGATTTGGATGGTGATGCACCAGAGGAAATTGCTACTTACATGGTAAGACTTGGCTATGTGGCTGCCCTCAGTCTTTTGGTGCACCTGGTTGCTTCAGCCAACTTGTTCTCATGTGCTTATTGTCCAAGCTTTCTGGTAGTTGTGGAATGGGGCGTTAATGGAAAAGTTACTGTTTTCCTCTTTACTTTGATTTGACCTTGTAGGTAGAGAACGAATTCATATTGCAGAGTGAAAAAGAGACATTCATTGAACAAATGAAAGATATTATTGATAAAGCAGAAGATATGCTCAGCGAAGATACAGAAGGAGAACGAAGTTCTGATCAGGGAATGAGTCCCCAGCAAGATGCTGATAGACTGGAAATGGGTGAGGTAAGAAATGTTAAATAAAGATTTCTAGTTTGATTCCTCAGAGCCAGTTATTGTAAATTAATGTTACATTGTGTGTTAAAAAGAAAAAAAAGTTTCTTAGCTAGAAAAACAATGCTTTTACTCCATTAAAGCTTACAATGTGAGTGCTTCCTTGGAATGATGCTCCTCTTGCATTGATAGGCTGGAGAACTGAGTGAAGAGAAGCCTAATGAGGTTCAACAGGGGCAAGTGCAAGGTACTGCACTTGTGGAGGGAGAACCCAAGTACCAGCACAGGCTGGGGCTGACCTACTGGAGAGCAGTTCAGCTGAGAAGGACCTGAGAGTACTGGTAGATGATAAGTTGGCCATGAGCTGGCAGTGTGCCCTTGAGCCAGGAGGGACAGAGTATTCTGGGGTGCATCGAAAGGAGTGTAGCAGCAGGTTGATGGAGGTGATTCCTCCTCCTCTACTTGACCCTGGTGAGGCCACTTCTGGAGCACTGTGTCCAGTGCTGGGCTCCTCAGTACAAGGAAGACAAGGAGCTGCTGGAGAGGGTCCAGCAGAGGCCACAAGGGATGATCAAGGATCTGGAGCATTTCTTATGAGAAGAGATTGCGGGAGCTGAGCCTGGTTAGACTAGAGTCTTTGTGTTGAAAGTGGCAGAGCACTGGCACAGGCTGCCCAGGGGGCTGTTGAGTCTTCCTTTCTGGAGACATTCCAAACCCGCCTGGATGTGTCCCTGTGTAACATGCTCTGGGTGGCTCTGCCTTGGCAGGGAGGTTGGGCTGGATGATCTCCAGAGGTCCCTTCCAACATTAACGATTCTGTGTTCAGAGACAGTTCTATTGTTTTGTTTCTGTTTTTTTAACAGGAGAAGCGGCAGTCTCAGATGAAGACACCTGTGTATCAGCAAAATGGTAAGTGTGCCTTTGAATACAAACTTAAGCTTTAAGGTAGTCATGAGTTTGCTAGATTCAGGAAGAAACTCACCAGTTACTGGTGGTTGGAAATGTATCTGAAATATGGATGTAAGAGTGGTCCCTGCTGTTAGCAGCCTGAGTGATCACAGGGGTGTCCTGGGTGAACCTCACATCTGGGAACCTGTATGGAAGCCCTGGATTACATGAGCTGATGATCAGCGGTGAAGAAGTCAAGAAGGTACAGGCAAGCAAACTCTTTTCACAACTATGACTATATTTGCAAGAGAAAGCTAAAATATTTATGTTTGTGTTGGTAATTGAATCAACGTTTCTAACCCAGAAATTTGGGTTAGAAATTTGGGTAACACATTGGTGTTACACAGTTGTATCTTATGGGTTTTACAAGCAAATGCAATGGGAAGGGAATTGGCCCTTGGTTTTCTCTGTTAGTTCATGCTGGTGAGAAAAATGAAGCCTCTGCTGAAGGAAGCAACGTTTCCATAGTTCTTGTTGCTGCATGTGGCACTTTATTTGCTCCATGCTGCACAGGGCAGAAGGATAAATGAAAACTTCCTTTACAAGTCCAGAAACTGTGAATCCTTCAAACTAGACTTTCTGCTCAAAAGCTCTGGTTTATTTTTTCCATGTAAACATCATAGAATTTTCTCAGTCCACCTTTTTTAACATAACCTTTATATTTCTACTAATGAAAGTTTTAAAGTGTATTGTAGTTCTGGTTTGCCATTGACATATGCCAGGCCTTGAGATAAGATGTAGAAGAAAATATTAGCTAGAAAACTTCCAACATGGAAAAGTTAAACTGGATGAACTTTAACAAATCTTTTATCGTGAGAAAACATCTACAGCGCATAACTGTTATTCTTCTGAAAGTGTGAACACTTGAAAATGACTTAAAATATGTGGCAGAATCAGGAGGCAGAAGGGATGGCAATCAAGTTAGGAGTTAATTGATCTTAGATACTATTGTAAAAAGTCCGATTTTCTTTCAAAACACAGAAAATGAGACCAGGTTTTGATAGATGACCTGGAATGAATGGGAACTATTCCATTTACTTTTTCTTTTCTTTCTATGTCTAGTTTTGCATACTGGGAAAAGGTGGTTTATTATATGTCCTGTTGTGGAAAACCCTACTACTGATGCACCAGAATTTTCCCCACCGGTACCTCAGAGTGCACAGCAGTCGGAAGGGCCAGGTATTTACAAACATTACAGAAAATGGTTTCTTCTCTGAAGCTTCTGTGCCATCTCTCTTCTGTTCTCACCTGACTTAGTTGTGGTCATTTCCCTTCATTTAGTCAGAGGAAGAAAATGGTGAATGTTCTTCAGTTATGCATTTTGTGTTCCTGGAATTGAACCCAGTTGGTGATCTTTGTCTGAGTTTCAGGAAAGTCTCGTGTTTTAACCCTGCCTTACACTATAAGGTAGCTGAAGTTCTAGTCACTGCTGTTTCAATACACAGTGTCTTTTCAGTGATATATTCTTGCATACTCTGCAATTTTAGCTGTAATTTAACTTGTATAACAGTTATTTTCTGATGGGAAACGCTTGTGGGTTATAGCTGGATGTGGTTATCATTCATACAACTTTCTTTAATTGCCTGTGGCTCATTAAGAAATTATTGTGATGTCTGTATTCTTTCCAGACTCAGAGCAGCCAGATGACCAGCCTGTGGTGATGGATCCACCTGGTGTCCTGTCTGAGCAGCAGACGTGTGACAGCCCCGTTGGAGCGTCTCCCTCTTTGGCACAAGTTCCTGCCACAGCATCTTCCACCAGTTTACCGAGCCAGGTGGAGTTTCCAGCTCCAGCACAACCGGGATCTACTCCAAGTATCCTGGAGCAGCCAGCCGCCAACAGCAGTCAGCTGGAATATTCTCTGATGCCGGCTCATCCCGGCACTCCAGTCCCCTGTGCTGCCTTGTTGGAGGAGCCGCTCGATGCTGCCCCGCACCTGCAGCCACAGCCTGACGAGGGCACGTGTGTCCCTGATGTGGAGATCGCATGTTGCAGTGTCGGGCCACACAGGGCAGTCCCTGCAGCTCCCACAAAGGCAGCGGAGCCTTCCCCGCTCCAGGTGCTCCCGGATGCTGTCGTTCTGGAGCGGCAGCCCGTGGCACAGGTCCCTGTGCTGCCAGAGGCCAGCCAGCCCAGCGCGGTGCAGCATCCCTTCATGAGCCCAGCATTTCCTGCAGCCACCACGGCTGATCCTCTCACTGTGGTGGGATCTAAGCTCCAGAGCCCAACGCAGGGGCCAGCGCCCACAGCCCCACAGCACGCCGCAGGGGTTGCTCTGCTGCAGCAGCAGGCGCCCGGTACGGCCGAGTCAGATGGAGAGGGGCCACCCAGGGTGGACTTTGTTGACAACACCATAAAAAGCCTCGATGAGAAGCTGCGCAATTTGCTTTATCAGGAATACGTTCCTACTTCCTCTGCATCGGCGGGGACACCAGACACTTCTGTCCCCTTGGAACAGGGCGACAGTGAACTTCACTTGCCGCCTTTTCCTGAAGATCAAGTTCCCACGCTGGCGCTGGATTCAAGAGAACCAGGCCATAGTGTTGCAGAACCCAGCCAGGAGGTGAAAGCCGCTGCCGAGGCCTCGTCGGTGCCCTATCCAGACCTGGTAAGTCCAGTGGTGACTCTGCCCCTTGTTACCCCAAAATCCAGCTGTTAGGAACAGCACCAGAGTAGAGCTCAGAACCAATGCCTGTATACATTGAACCATGTCTATGTACATGTCCTGTGGCAGGACACGTGTAGATTTCTTGCTTTTCTAAATGTGTTGCATGTCTGCCGCTGGGTGTATTCTGTCTGTTGGCTGCTTTCCAATGTGAAAGTTCTCTTACATTTTTACCATCATTTTACATTAATCAAATTTGGCTCATTAGTGAAAACCAAACTTTTATTTACTCAGTGTCTTGATTGTGCCCCTGTATTGCATTCTTTCAAGTAAGATCCTGAGTTTATGAAATTAAGCAGATTTGCAGCACTTTCTGCTAGATCAGTGTGTATCTTACCTGAAAAGTAGCATTTCTGGAGATAGTTACATCACCATTAGCAAGGATGAGGCTGTTCTGTGCAATGTCAGCTGGATGCACTTTATCAACTGATTGAAAAATGCTGTATGTTACAGGAAAGATGCCTGCACTTAAGCAACTCACTCTTTAGAGCATACTGTTTATAGTGACTTTCTACAGCAGATAAAATTCTCCCTCTCTGAAAGGTCTTGTGTCTCTCCAATAATTTGTCCTATTAAAATGTGTGCCAATAAGAAGAGAGACAGAATTTCTGAAGACAGATATACAGATGAAGAAGGTGCAGTCTGGCTGAAAAAGGAAACCAGAGCAAAATATAAAAAAATTATATGAACAGATACATATAATTCAGTTTGGTTTTTTGGGATTTTTATTACCATGTTTTTTACTAACTTAGGCTACAGTTCCCTCTGTGACACTGCCACTGCCTTTTTGTTTCTTCCCAAGGGAAGGGAAAAACTGGAGGAGTTGAAGGAAGAGCTAGAAGGCCACCTTCACAGACACTATAAAATAGTTTAATAGTCCACAATAGTGTGAGAGCAGAGAGGAGGAGAAGGCATCGCCTTCCTGCTTTGTATGTGGCTGACATGCTTTTTCTTTCTTCTTTGCACCAAAAGTATGAAAAGTCGGAGGTCACCGGCATCAGTACCCGCTCCTCAGAAGGAAGAGGTGGGTCAGCAAGCAGAAAAGGTAATGTTCCTTTCAGTGAACAGCAGCATCTGTACTAGTGCGTGGTCCTCTTCTCCAGTGTCCACTTGCTGCTCATCCTTCTGCAGAGCACTGCCCAGCATAAGGTGTTCCTGATCCTATTTCTAATACAGCTAATATTGAACATCTCGATTCTGTCAAGTTTACTAGAAAGGAACTGCCTTACAGGTGATTTCTTTTAAACCATAAGTGTGTAATGCCTGCCTGTGGTGGAGGTGCAGGGTGTTCACGTGAAAGGCTATGTTCCAAATCATGCATTTCCAATGCCCTTAAAAAGTCCAAACAGAAATCCCCTCAGATTTCCTGGGTTTCATAAAAACACGTTGACAAAGATAACATGCTTGAGGGTAGCCCCTCTGAGGGGAAGCCTGTTAAACATTCTAGGAAGTCCCACAGAGAACTAGTAAAGAGCACTTTAAGTACTTGTAGATACAATGGAACTTTGTATAGTTACACACAGTAGGAGCCAATGTAAGAAGCTGGATATTCATTACGCTCCATTTACCTGTCTTGAAACTCATTCTGAGGTTTTAAGGGCTGAGGAACTAAAACTGTTCATTCTGTCATGGGTAGGGTGGGGAGGCTTGTAATATATATATATATATATAGCTTTGGAGATTGCTGTGATAAAGCTGGCTACCAGGTTTGCATGACAACATGTATCATTCTTGTCCTAGTGAACATAGATCATCCACAGCTTTTAGGTCAGTGTGAGAGGGGAAAGCTTCGGGTAGCCTGCATTCATCTGTCACTACAGAGTATGCAAGTGGAATATAGCACTTTGCAGTAAAATTAATGTATCTTAGATACCATCAAGCAGTGAAATATTTCTTTGTTTCAGAACTCTGAAGTAACACATTTTTGCCTTATGTTCACTCTCTGCAATGTGCCATAAGAAAATGGCTTTATAAAAGGCTTCATTTCTTGATTTAACTTCAAAAGCAGCATCTAGCTTGTGAAATAATTGCTTCTTGATTACTGTCACTGACACTTTCATTCTTGTGTGCTTCTGTGGTTTGAGTACCCACCTTTTGAGCTTAGAATTTCCACTTAATTTCCACAATAGATTGAAGAGAGTGCCTACTACCTGCAGGTATTTTATATGGACATCAATATTGCCTCCTGTATTACAAAGATTGTATAGTAAAATTATTCCTCAGTGCTACACTTTGTCATGCTCCAGTTTATCACAATAAATGCATTGGCTTTTATTATACTAAAGTATTCCAGACATTAATGTGGTTTTTTTTCCAACTTGTAAAACAGGTTCAGCTGCAGGCATCACCTCAACTCCTGCTGCTACAGCAAAAGGCCTTCTTCAGGTAACCAGAAACAAGGAGCAGTTTTATGCTTGATTGTTACAGTTACTTTCAATGTTAATCTCCGTTATTTTCTCCAGGTTACACCTACATCTTCCAGCATAACTAAGCAGATGGAAACTTCTAAAGGGAGCGAGAAGGCAAAAACTATGATACTGTCTGCACACGAAGAAAATGTAACACAGATACCTACAGCAGATGGAGTGATAAATAACTTTCAAAGGGATGACTCTCTAGACTCTGGTTCCTATGGAAAACAGGCTGAAGCTCATGATAGCAGTACACCAGCCAAAACGATTGGCAGGTTTTCAGTGATCAGCACACAAGATGAGTTAACTTTAGCAGCGCCACACTGCTTGAGGTTCTCAGCACCTCCAGATGTCTACTTGGATGAGCTCCCTTCCAGCCCTAATCTGAAGACAGCTGTCCGGCGGATGCCAACAGCCTCTTCTGTTGATGTCCTCTGTGACCAGGGTTCCAGTGATTCTGCTGAGGAGCTTTTCCATCGGCAGTCAGCTACTGCTGCCCCACTGTCCCCCCCAAGCAGCAGCACGGCCACTGACTTCATTAAGAAAGCAGCTGCTTTTCTGCAGAGGTCTGGCAAAGCTGGCTCGCCTGGCCTCGATTCCCCTAATGGGCAAGGAGCAAAAATTCCTACCATCAACATCACATCTTTCCACTCGCAGTCATCATACATGAGCAGCGACAATGACTCAGAATTTGAAGATGCAGATATGAAGAAAGAACTGCAGAACCTGAGAGAAAAGTACGTTGAGTTGCAAACAGTGCTGGGGAACCTTGTGTTAAGATACCCAGGCAGCATCTCTGCATATGATGAGCAAATATGTGGCTTTCATAGCTGTAATGAGTGCACTGGTTCTAGGCAAATTAGGCATCACTTTCCCCAGCCTGTCATAGTGCATCCTTTTACACATCACTTTGTCTGTTAATTCCCTTTAGAAGAATAATTCAATAATAACATTTTTAAACCCCAAAACATTTCTAGTGTGATGTCCGGCTTCCTTACTGAAGAACTGTATTGATGGGGTAGCAAACAATACCACTTGTACTGTATGTGATAGTACGTCCCCAGGTGGACCCTATATAAGGCATCATAAAAATAATCTGGATGCCTGCACAGACAGCTGCTGTAGGGCTCTGCACGCCCTTCTCTGCAAGGGTGATTTAGACCCATTGGTGTTCCTAGACTTGCTTTTACAGTAGATAACCTAATATCTATCAGGCAGGTAGGACCCTTGCTTCACCTCCCGTCAGATCTCTCATTGAGTCATTGATGCAGTCTCGGCAGGAACCTGTCATACTGCCAGTCCTGAGAGCTGCGAACATTTTATTTCTTTCCTGGCAGGTGATAGGTAAAAACTAGCACTAAATGTTACTTTAACCAAAACACTAAACTTTATCTAAAGAGCTAATGGTTTTACTGAATAAGGATGATGCATCTTTTTAAAATAGAACTATAGTAATGCAAACCCCCTTACACAGGCTTTATGGCACCATGAAATCTGCATTAGAAATAATGTAATGACTCATGTGATAATGGCATTTTTATGGGAAGCACTTTTGTTTTTCTCCAAATTGAACTCCTCCAAACTGTTACATATGCCTTGAGAGTTAGCTTTTTTGAAGCTGCTGGGTTGAAGAGAGTTCTGAAATAGTTTGGAGTTCAGATCTCATGTCAAAATCAGTCATTTTTACTGAGGATGTCAAAAGTCTTTTTAGCTGTCTAGAATTCTGTCTTACAAATGAGTATTTCAGAAGTCAGTCATCACAGGTAGATTGTTGTAACTTCACATACTTTTGGATTGATTGTTTTATAACCAGACTGTATTGTTTCTTTTTTCATAACTGTCTATGCTGTCAGGATGCAGTGCTTCATCAAATACATCGCTAGCAGAGTTCTTTATTTTTTATGTTTAGACATATGAAAGAAATTGCTGAACTTCAGACTCAGCAGAAGAATGAGATAGAGGCACTGTATATTCGGTTAGGGAAGCCTCTTCCTCCCAACCTGGGATTCCTTCACTCAGCCCCACCAAGCAGCCGTCGCCGAAGAACCAGCAAAAATAAATTGAAAGGTGGAAAACTATTAAACCCTCTGGTCCAGCAGCTCAGGAGTGGCGCATCAAGCACAAGTAGGTACACTAGGTTGTTTCCTCGGTTGTTTTGTTAGTGTTGGTTGTGGTTCTGCTGTGCAATTGCATGGACTGCAGGAAAGGCAGGGAATTTTTCTTGTTTTTAATAGCGTGCTCAAGTTTGTGTTCTGCAAACTGGTTTTGCAATGGGCTTCCTTTGAAACAGGCTTATTGCAGCTTCCTATTGCTGAACCATGCACATCTCTGCTTGGCAGAGAAACAATAGTCCACTTGAATTTGGAATACAGCCTGGTTACATTTTCTTTCTCTAAATGCAGTTTATCGATGTTTGTATTCACATCTTAGGCACTGTTATCCTCTATTGATTATGTGCTGTATCTTGTGTTATTTTTTCCTACAAGATGCCATATAAATAAGATTATATTGTGTTTGCTCCCCAAAGGCTGGATGATAAGAACAGTTATAAAACTGTGATGGATGCTTGGACCATCTGAAGCAGTTTGAGATTTTTCAAACAGTAGTACTGTCTTGAGTCATTATGTCTTTGGAAAGTATAAAGTTATAATTCAACTGGGAAATGTTGATATATCCCAGTATCTATTTCTTCAGCAAAATGAGAACAAATAATTTTTATTCTATTCTACTACTTAGTTCATGCTGCTATTTAGAGAACCCTGTGTTTCAAATCTGGTAGCTCTTGTTTTCAAAGTCACTGCATCATAGGTCTACTTTGAATTTCATTGCATGACAATGAATTGTAGACAGCATTTTGGAAGTTTTTTGCTTTTAATTAAGGATTTCAACTGAGATAGAAAAAGCAAGGATATTCAGAGGCTAGTTGTTCTGTGATCCATCTTAAACCTCAGTATACTTGCCTGAAGGAACTGAAGCATTGTTATGTTGGTTCAGTGCTCTACAGCTCTTCAGCTGCTACCAGCTGACGCGCAGAGATTTTACTTCCTTTCCTGGTGATGAGATACTCCGAATGTCTGCTATGTGTGATCCATTCATTTTGCAGTTTGTTCTTTGGTTCTCTCTAGCCATTTTTCCCTCTGTCTGTTCACAAAACCCACCTCTGTTTTCACTTGAGGATTTTGGCTCATGTCAGTTTGCTGTCCTAGTCCAGGCAGTGTAAGTTTATTTCTGCATCAAATGTTACAATCCTCCTACTTTTTTAGTATTTTTTTTCCCCCCTTGTCACCTCCAGTTAGGGAGCAGGGACCTGCTCCATCTGCAGCTTTGGTGCATGCTTTCTTTCGTGCATTTCTTCTGTGTTACTTTCCACGTTTTTGAGGCACTGTATAAAGTTCACATTAACTTTAAGAATTCATGCCTGAGTCTTCTCATCATTGATTAAGTAGCTCCCTCATTTTTTTGACCTTCCTGAGTCCTTTCTTAGGGACCAAGGGCAAGAGGTTTCTGGTGCAGTTACTGCTGTAATTGTCATTTCTACTATTAGATGCTTTTGCTGATAAATCCATGTAACAAATGATTACAAAGGTATTCTGGTGGTAAAGCATCTTTACCTGAGATATCCATGTAGACAGACAGATAAGTACAGATACTTATATACAGATGTGTATCTGTCTATAGATAGCTATAAATAAAAAGTTCCTTATGTCTTTGCAGCAACTTTTTATTTCTCTCCATTTGCTTTCTTTCACCTTTTGTGTTCGAGAGCAAACCTACATGTTCTGCTCAGTCATTCTGTGCGTTCGTCCTCCTACTTAGTCACTTGTGTGGCTCTCACTTTAATTCAGCGGTGCTTCTCATGAGGTTCTGACTCCAGACTTCCTGAAAAACGCAGGAAAAGAAACTAAAAATCAAGCCTACTCCGTAAGCTTCTTGGAGTACAGGGTGCCCATAGAAGCTGTGGCTGCCCCATCCCTGGCAGTGTTCAAGGCCAGGTTGGACACAGGGGCTTGGAGCAAGCTGCTCTAGTGGAAGGTGTCCCTGCCCATGATAAGGGGTTGGAACTGGAGGAGGTTTTAGATCCCTTCCAACACAAACCAGCCTGGGAATATATGATTCTATGAAACTGGATCAGCAGTAGTATATGTAGATCATTTTCTGTGTGGGCTGTAAAGTCTGTGCTTCACACAGTACTCCAGAGCTGTAAATCCCTGTTGTTCTTTGTGGCAAAGTAGAATCATGAATTCATAAAATAGTTAGGGTTGGAAAGGATAATGACTTTTTAGGCATGAGTTTTGATTTGGTGCCTTCCTCGCATTTGCCATCACATGTATTTTTTTTGTTTGCTCTTTCAGGTAATCTTTCAGACTCTAAAGACTCACCCCACAAAGAAACACCTAAATCTCAGCCTGGCTCTCCTGAAGCAGCAGCAGCAATAGTTTCCTCTGCCTCAGCCACCTTCGGGAAGGCTGTTCAGACACAGCAGCCATGCTCTGTCAAGGCCTCTTTGTCTTCTGACATCTGCTCTGGCTTAGGCCCCGAAGGAGTTGACGCGAATGCAAGCTCTGGCCAAGGTGATTTTTTTCATCCCAGCTGTTTGGCATGTCTTCCAGCACATGCTAAAATTAGTTTGCTTCCCTTATGCTTGAACTACTTAGGAATGGATTTCACTTCTAGTCCTATAGGAACACAAACCTTTGACAATGCAAATTACTTGCTTATCTTTAAAGAGATTGTTGCAGTATTGCCAGAAGAACAAAAGTAAAGTATCTTACCAAGTGTTAAGAGTCAACACTCAAGAAGGCACGCTAATTTTTAGGAAGGAAATACCTTTTATTTTTGCCAGCAGTGGCTTTATACTGACACCTTTTTTGGAGTCTGCCTTACAGTTTTCTGAGAAAAAAGGAAAGTAAAACAGACAAAGATATAGAAGGAGAAGAGATTGTTTCCTTTGATTCATTTTGGGCTTTTTTCATAAGCCCCTTGACAGTGGTAGGTGCAGAGCTCCTCATTATAAACTACCAAACCATCTTGGGTGTGAGGGGAAATTTTAGATGGAACTAGATGGTCTTAAGGTCCTTTCCTACCCTCACCATTCTGTGATTCTAAAAACAGGAAAACAAAACAAAACAAGACAAAAAAACCCTACCAGAAAACAAAACAAAGAAGCCCAAAACCAGAGAACCAAGTTATGTTTCCTTTATCTAAGGGGTTAACTTCATGCATGGTTTTGGAGTCCCAGCCCACGGACTGTAGACTGGCTGTGTTTCCCAGTCCTGACCTCTGAAACTCCTGTTTATTGCACACCTCCATAGGCTTTGACTGATCTTGTTGCCATGCATATTGGAAGTTATAATGATGATTAAAATGCCTTCCTCTCATTGCACATCCTGCCAAACTAATCTACAAAATATACCTATCTGTTCTCTTCTGCCGTTATTGCATCCTTTGTGTATGGTCAATTAACTTACTCCTCTTTGACAAAGTTAAAATGGAGATGTGGATGTTTAACTAAGAAAGCTGATTTGACTGATGGTATAGGACATCTGATCACAGCTACTTGTACTTTATAAGTGTCTTTGTTTTCTTCCCTTTATATTCATTTGCAGGCTGGACGGTTTTCCACCAAACGTCTGAGAGAGTGACCTATAAATCTAGTAGCAAACCTCGTACCAGATTCCTCAGTGGACCTGTGTCTTTGTCCATCTGTTTGTATTTGTTCTTTTGTATTTTATCACAGCCCATCTTTCTTTTACCCCCTTTTTCCAATTCCATGTTTTGTATCTCTAATATGTTTGGCAGGATGCCCCTTTTTCTGAACCATCTTTTCTTTCTTTTTATCTTTCTTTTAAGTAATCATCATAAACACACCTTATTTATATTAATTTTTCATATGAAAGCTTTTTTTGCACTGCTTTTGGCTCGTGCCTGGGCACCAAAAGCATGTGTGGAAGATCTCATCATTTATTATATAGCCTTATGGTAAATTCTACCCTAGACTTATCAAAGCTTTTGTACTTTATGTGATTTATGTTGAAGTAATTTTATTTGCAATGTGGCAAATATACATGTCTGCTGTCCTGGTTCCAGCGACAACAAAAAGAAATCCATCCTTCTGTAGACGAATGGTCTCTTTCACACATGTTTGGACTATGAAGACATGCATGTAGCAAGCTGATACAATACTAGAAGGTCACTGGAGGGTATAACTTCCATACAAGGGCTGTATTAACACAATACACAGTACTGTTTATCTCCACTCTATTTTCTTTAATTTTTCCCCCCTGCTCTTTGCATGTGGAAATGCTGAGACAATAGTGCTCCAGCTAGTTCTTTCAAAATCTGTTTTGTAGGTGGGTTTTCCCCATGCATTCACTTTAATTATGTTAAGTGAGCAATTTTTTTACCTATTCATAAGCAGCAGGAAGATCTGGTGACTCTTAAGGGAGAGTGTCATCAACTTTTTTTGTGTAAGTGGATCTGGCTGAAGCACTTTACTCAGTGTATTTTCTTATGACCTTATGTGACCTCCGAGATGAAGTCAATTAGCAGTTCATCAAAACAGAAAGAAGTAAAAAGCAATATCAGATTCTCAGATGATATTTTGAAATGGATTGCTAGGATTTTTCGTTTCAAATAACTGTGCACCTTCTATTTGTACCCTATTTGTCTGACTTGTGAAGCAACTGGCAATTCAACCAAATGATATCAAGCTACTTAATTAACAAATTAAGACCTTTTTACTCAATCATATACGCTGCTTTTTAGGCAAACGGATTTTGCTCGTACAATAAAGATATGTTGTGCTGAACAGGTACTATAGGCCACTTATATAGAACATTAGAAAGGCTAATAATGTTCTTGAGGAAGTGTTTGGTTAACTGTTCATTTGCATTAATATCAGATCTCCCATGGGACTTCTACATTGCTCATCATTATCCAAGTGGTAGAGATCAAAGGCACAAGACCACTCAAATACACTCCTCCTAATTTTATGGATAAACAGTGTTTTTAAAAATAATCTCAATTTTTCTGTTTGAGGTCCCTGAAAAGTCCAAGCATTCAGATTCTTGAAAACTGAGGTTCCCTGCTCAACAGACTGGGTTTGTTATATGCAAGTTTTTAACAACTATGGGAAGTTATGAGACAATTGAGACCATTTTTCAGTCAGGGTTTTGGGGTTTTTTTTTTGTGAGAACCTAAGGGGAATTCTTGGTCCACGTTTTCCCATTTGGTGTTAAAATGGACATCGTCGTTTCTTCCTCTGCACGTGTAATTCCCAGAAGTTGTTTCATTAATCTTTGACAGAATTACTATTCAGGAGGATGCAAAAAGACTGGGAGATGGCAATTAAAAACCAGAATATTAAAATGTTTGGGTGCATGGGTATTGTGAATGAAACCAAGGGAATATATAAATCCTTCAAGGCATGAAGTTCACGATGCTTAAATAACTCGGCACGACTAATTGCTTTCTGTTCTCAGCCCATATGCTCTCTTCTCGGTTCCTTCTGGGGAGGTGTTGGGAGAGGAGGTTTGCACTCCCCCATTTCTGAGTCAGATGAGGAGATGGGCTGAGTTTCAGGCACTTAACCCTGACACATCCATCCAAAGTCACCGCTGCTCAGAGAACGCAGCTGAGTTTCAAATGCTGCCTGGCACTAGGGCTTTCCACAGCGGAACTGGGGGTAGGTTTTGATGGGGATAAGAGGTAATTCTGGCTTGTTTTCCCAGTGAGTCCAGCAGTTGGTTGTGTGTGTGTGTGAAGGGATGGAGATGGGGCTGTGTGTGGCTCCATCTTTCCCAAGGGCAGCTAGGGCTGGGATTGCTGCTGGAAGAATGTATGGCTGGTGATTCCATCGAGCCGGATTCCCCAGCTGCTGTAGCCATGGGCCTCAGGAAGAACAGTGATAGGTAGTGATGATGGAAATGCCAGTGGGCCAGGATAAGGCTCTCCAGTGCGGCCAGCTTGGTACCATGTCTATGCAGTCTAGGATCCTGGGCTTATGGCCCAAGTTGGTGTTTCCCTGAATTTTTTTGTTTGAGTGCTGTTGAGAAAGGTTGTGCTGGATTTTTCTTTAAGGTCCCTTCTAACACAAATCATTCTATGGTTTTCAGAAATGCTTTGGATCTATACACTTGATTAAGTAAAAAAGAGCCCTTTGGGGAGCTTGGATATTCCAGGGTGAGGCTTGTACTGTATTAGCAGACATATTAGAAGCATGCTTTTAAAAATAAATGTTCAGATTCATTACAGATAGTTCTACAAATGCCTCCCTTGTTACAAGATCCATCAAAATTGAACATTTTCACAGTGTTCTTCCACAATTGGTTTTTTAATCTGTTCCCCATGCCCAGTATTGACTTTTCCTTTGTACTTTTCATGGAAGAAACTATTTTTAGTGGGCTTCAGTGTCATTTTAGCCTGAGCTCCTTCCTGAGTTGAATTGCAAGGGCATCTAAGGAAGAGTTTGTGCAGATTGTGGGTGGACTTTTCAAAAGCTCCTTTTGGCTTAGACCTGTCATCTTGTGTAAAGCCATTTTTGCCTGGTCTGTAGTAATTAGTATATTGCATGTGCCTATTGCCATTTCAATTTTATGTTAGCTTTCAAGTTCTTTAACAGTTGTAACAGTGCAAATAACAGGACACTGGATATTCTCTGTCCTGTAAGATAAAATAGCTACCTAATTTCTCAGATAAGAAATTCAGATTTGGACGTAAAACACCGCTGAATTTTTGCAGTCTTAGATTAAATCTTAATTATGATTCATCTCTTTAACTTTACAGCTATTAAACACCTTGCTTGTAGAAGTAATACAATTAATCTGGTGAATTAGGTGTACCAAGTGCATTTTTAATTGAATCTGAATTTAGAACCAGCCATAGCTGATGATTGTCAGCCCTTGCTTCAGACAGTATCACCTCTCTAGATAATGTTTCTCGTCTCCCAAGCAACATGCTGGAGTGATAACAGAAACAGCTCTCTTTTTTGGTGACTGACTCTTCTGTAAGATTTTCCTTAAAGCTAACTTCCCTCACATGGGTACTCTGTGAATCTGCCCTTCCTCACTGCTCTCTGCCTCTTCCCTGCACCTCTAGGGGCCCCAGATTTGCTTTGACACCTGAGGTACACGTAAACTTGTGGCTGGTGTTCAGGAAGTAGAGAGCTTGATGATTAAACTCTTTTTACAGGCATTTGAGCACGTACTGTAGTCAGCTGCCTGCTTTTATTTTTTGCAGGTGGTTGCTTTTCATTTGCATCCATATTGTGCTAAATGCTGCCTATTGCTCCATGCAGAAATGCAGCATAGTTCAGAAAATGGCATTCTAGTATGACTGCCACTGCTGTTTCCGGAATGGGAGTTGCTAGGTAACTTTGAGATAGGCAAAGTAAGGTGTATCTGAGGGGAAAAAGGGGAAGAAGTGAAAAAAACAACAGATTGTTGAGTTGTGAATGTGACTTGTGTTTGTTATCTAGGCTTTGAGATGAAAACCTATACTTGGTCATGCTTGCATAAGACATTACTGTAGTCGTGTCTTTCTGATTTTCCTGGAATAGAAACCTCATTAAACTGTATGAAATAATAAGAAAATCATTCAAAGCAATCCTTCTGTTCTCCTCATGCCACCAATACCAAAACACAAACATTTATTCTCTCTTTTCCCTCTCCCTTTTTTTCTTTTTTACTTTCTCTTCCTCAGTCTCTGACTGATGTCTTTCCTTTCTCCTTTGAAGACTCATTCAGAGCCTATGTCAATCTGGACCTACAATCTCTGAGTTTAAAGCTGCATTTCTGGCACAGTAACATGAATTATCTACACTGGTTTGCTGCAGACAAAAAGCACATCCGTCCTGATTCTTGCTTTTTGCCCCTCTCTGATTCTGCTCATATTTTCAAGTGCTTCTTCACAATAAACTTACCATGCCCCATGTCAAATACGCATCTCCTCCCATACCATAATGATATTCTTACCAAGTCCAAAATACCTTTCAGGAAATTTGGCACTCAAATGGAAATGGTGCTTATGTCTGGCAAGATCTGACAGTCGAGGAGGGTTCTTGGTACGCTTCTGGCGCTGTAACTATCCAACAGAACATGTCAAACCGTGACAAAGGATGTAACAAGATAATAATGCAAAAAACCATGTAGTTTGGTTAAATGAAAACTCAGCCACTCTGCTGGATTGTTTTTTCTGCACTTGGACAAGGCATAAGGGAAACTCATTCACCATTACTGTCAATTGAAGTTCAGAATCTCACATTTAGACACAAATCCTACTAATAAAGTATTTGGAAACAATTGGCCTCAGACCTGCAGAACAATGTATCTTTTTGGACTTGTAAAATAGGATTTTTAGGGTTGTTTTACAGTTTGTCTTTGCAGCCAGACTAGCTTGACTTGTTCCTGAAAGCATTTTTGGCCTCCTATCACAAACTGAATTGACATCATTTCCTGCATAAATAGAGTAGGAATTAAAACTTCCTATTAGGAAGCCAAGGCAATTTGGAGAAAAAAAAAAACAACAAACAAACCAAAAACTAAACCAAACAAAAAAAAATATCCCAACCAAATGCATCTTTAAGTCATGAGACCTTGCTTTTGGCATGCTATTGTACTTTTCAAAGCTTCTGAATGGCTGCACATTAAGAAAGGTTTGAGCTGTCCAGTTATTTAGACTTCCTTTACTCACCTGAACTGCTGACTTTGTCTGTCCTTTCTTGCATAATAACTACTTTTCGATTGCTTAAAAGTACCGAAGCTTGTCCGTCAGATTTGTTATGTTTAGTCGTACCTAATTCTGTATGTCTTGTATTGTTTTACCTTGTAGGGTCCACCTTGAAACGACTATGTCTAGGCAAAGATCACAGTAGTAGTAACTATCCCGTTTTTGTTTCTCAGTATTTCCTTCATGGCATGGGATGTATTTTGCTTTATTTTATAGTTATTTTTTACTAAAAGCTAGTTGTTTAATAAATAGAGCTGATGCACTTATACCGGTATGAAATTCGACTGTATAAACTGTGGTACTTTCATAATAATGCATGTGCTGTGATGTCTTGGGGATCACGCATGCTGCAAGACACTTGTGGTATTCTTTGTGTGTGAGACTGTGCACGCATGTGGCCAGAAAACTGGATTCAGTGTTTGTCTTTCTGAAATACACACCTTTATATGACTGCAGTTCTCTGCTGGAGGAATTTATAGCTTAAAGCAATCTTGTTCCCATTGAGCTGCATGAAATACAAAACACTAATTGAAGAGCTTTCCTGTCAAAAATCTTATTTTTCTCACTTGGTCCCTTTCCCCCAAGTAAAGGAAAAGAAAATGAGCAGTATCCACTTAGCAGTTATGTTGCAGGTTGAATGCATGATCATTTAAAGGTTATTAATGTATTTTGTATAACCATAGGACTAATTAGTTTACTTGGTTTCATTGGCTGGTAACTGATTAACAGAAACAAGAAGACTGAATGTTCACGTTTGCTTCTATGATAATTTTACCACAGTTCAATGAACTTTTTGCTTGGAGAGATGGTCTTTATTTCAAATCTTTAGCTGTATCAAATAGGTTAGGTGAAAAGTTGCCCTGTATTTTCTGCTTAGGTCAAATTCAGGCACCTTCAGTCGCTGTTCCCTGCTGGTCTTGCTGCGTCAGACTTGTAGCTACCAACACATAAGAAAGACAGATTTTACTTATTTTTTTTTCCTGGTTCTTCTCGAAAGAAGTGCTCATATAAAATGAAATGTCTGTCAATACTCTTCCTGTCTGCTTTTGTCTATACCAAAAGTTCTGTATCTTTACCTTAAAACCTCACACACCTGCGATGTCCTCCTCTCCTTTTCTGTCATGATCCTGATGGGGTTTTTTCCCCAAAAAATATGGAGATGAAAGAGTAAATGGTCCTAACACCATCAAGAGAGACTGTGGGCTCCCGGAGGCGTAGTAGCCAGCCCTACTTGTAACCTATATGACAGTTATGCATTTCCAGGAGGACAGTAAACTTATGCAAGTGCAATAAATGGTAAATTTACTTTTTTAAATGCGTGCAGTTTTAGCAAGTGATACATCCTGCCTCCCACTTGCTCATGGTGGTCTCCTCAGAAGAGACTTTGTAAGCCTTAGGATGTCCATGTTACCGGGACTGCTTTCTTTTCTTCTCTCCAAGACATTAATTTTACCTAGAGAGAAATTGTGGGTGCAACAGCTAGTGGCTGAGGTAACAGAATGGGAGAAAAACAATGAATGCATTGGACTCAGACCATTTCTTTAAGCAAAGGTGTTCTGTAGAAAGGAGGGGGAGGGATAAAATTTCAAAAAGCCACCATTTGAGGTGGAGTAGATGAGAAATTGTTTGAGCAGGGAAGTGGTGAAGCAGAGAGGTCATCCTCAACTTTCTTTGTGTGTGGTTTTCCAGGATCCTCGACAAACAGTCTCGCAACGTGTCCTGAGCCCCTCCCGCAATCAGCCCTGCAGGTTCAGGCCAACAACAGTAACAACAAGAAAGGGACATTCACAGATGATCTTCACAAGCTGGTTGACCAGTGGACAAGCAAAACTGTTGGAGCTGCACAGACAAAACCTTCTTTAAACCAACTGAAGCAGAACCAAAAAAGGCAAGACATGGAGCCAAAGGCTAATCCCATGCAAACACAGAATGAGACATGTGGAGTAAGTGGCACTCCTTGAAGAACGTACCTTTTGTTATGTGTCTGAAAGCCTTTGCAGAACTCAGATTTGGAGGAGGACATAGACTAAAATTACTTCAGATAGATGCTTCCTATAAATGTCCATCTCTCTTCATTAAATACTAAACCAGACTTTTTGTTTTTAAATTGTCTTTTGGAATAATCTTAAGGGATATATGGGCTGCTTATATATATATTAAAAATATCTATTTTTAAATGGCAAACTACTTATTAACAGCAATATACAGCAATACTCTTACCATTAACCATGTGTTGCTCAACTTAAGTTTTAACTATTACTTCTTTTTGATGTTTGGTATTAGTCTTACTTAGGCAGAGCAGCGGCAGGGCTGGTGGCTTGGTGGTAGTGAGCCTTTGGTTTAGTGGAAGTTGAGTGAGGATTCTGCTGAGACAGGGGAGGGCTGGATGTGGTACTGGGCATCTTTGAGGTGCTCTGCCTCATGAAAATACCATCTTCAGCAATTCTGTGAAAGTAAACTAGAACAAGATAGAAATCAGACGTACCCCCATGCAGCCTGTCTTACTTTCAGTAGCAGGGGAAAAATATCATGATGTGCATTCATGCGTGCTTTCTGTGCTTATTTTCATGCTGAGTGATGATGTGGAGGCAGGCACAAAAATGAATGAAGTTGTATTCAGAATCCCAGTTTACTATTCTGTCACACCCTGATCTGGATTTCCAGACTTCTTCCTCCTCTTCCTTATGGCTGGATGATCCTTTGACTAATAATTTTTGCTGGATTAATTTGTTTTGGAAGATTGGAGATTAAGCCAAAGTAGAGGGAAGTAAAGTATTTTTAAAAGTAATAAAACTGTGAAAAGAAAGCCAGTGAGGGACTGCTTTAAAAAGTAGTAACTGGATATAGGTAGCAAATCATTGTGTTTTTAGCATGTAGAAAAAAAACCTTGAACGCACCAGTAGTAAATCTGTAGTTATCTGTGAGGTGGGATGTGCCCAAGTAGGAGCTGGAAACATGTCTGTTTTGATACCTGCTGGTTTCTGAGTTTGTGGGGTCACTGACTTCACAGGGAAAAGCACTTGCGCAAATTTAGTAAGCAATTCTACGTCGATTCTTAGTTGCCATAAATGAGTAAAACCAAGAAGTAAATAATCCTTCTACTTAGTAACGGTTTAACCAGTATAAACCTGTTCTGAAGTAAGTGGCATCTATTTAAGACCCTATTAGTTCTCATAAAATAAATCAGAAGAGGTGCTTGTAGATACAAATTGGAGATTTCCAGAAAGTGGTGGTAAGGGCACAGATTCTGTTGAGTCAGTTCTTATGCTCTTTTGATGTGCTTTTTTGCAGGTCAGTGTGTTTTCCTTGCGACTCCTACAATGGTTTGAAGCAATCAATGGGAGTGTTTTGCCCACTTCAAACTCTTGAAAAGGGAGTGATTACTTTGCTTCTTTAAATCACCCATTAACATCAATTTAGGGTTATTTTTACTTTCTGCAGTCTTGGTGTCTCTGTTTCAAAGCCTGTGGAGAAGGCCAAGTATTGCTGTGAGAGGAACAGGAATGTCCCTGTCTCAATACATTGATTTTAGAGGGGTTGTTTCCTTCTAGAATATGTTAGTTGTTCCTGGGAATTAACATTTCTTTTAGAGTTAATTTACCAGGAGCACAGAGAGGTTGGGATTTCCTGCTCTTCATTTCAGGTCATTCCTTGTTGCTTGGAGTGGCAGTCAGTTGAGCTTTGCCAGCCCACACTAGCTTGCCCTGGGTGGTCTTGCACATCAAGTCCTTGTAGGGCCATGTGGGCTGCAGAAGAGATGCAAAGATAGATGGCAAATATTAATAATATTTTGGCCATGAAGGTGGCACAGAATGCTGCAGATGATAGAAAAGAGGGCAATGAATATGATTTAAAAAAACTTTTAAAAGTTTGTTTTGGGAGTTGAGCATCATTCTGCTGTTTGTACCTCTTGAAATTCACCCTAAAGGGGAAATTGAAGTTAAGGGATGAGAAGGATTCATGGCGTTGGGAGAAAAATAGCTAAAAGAGGAGGAAGGAAATTGTGTGAGAGCACCCTCAGTCTGGACAGCCAGAGAAGTGACCCATAACATCAGCGCCCGGTGTGATGAGCAGTATGGGGAGATGTTACACCTCCACAGAATCACTGTTGAGTCCACCTTTTAAAGTGGTAATGGAAAGACAAAATGAGCTTAGGGAATCATACAAAGGATGAAAAAATAGCTTTCTAACAGGGAGTGTATAAAGCTCGGGCTGTGCTTCTTCAAGTCTGTCTTTGAACAGCATCTTTTTGTCCTCTTTTTGATCAAGTAGAAAAATGCCCTTGCAAGAAAAGAATAAGGAGCACTAAACGGATTTCCAGCCCATCAGAGAAACTTATAATAAGGTTTTATTTTGGAAATAAAGGCAAGGTAAATTGGAAACATGGTGATTCTTCTGCTTTTTTTTTTTTTTTGATGCAAGCAAACTAGCAGGCAGGCTGTCTCCTATGTTCAGATTGGGTGGTTAGAGGCTATTGTTGGTCCTGTGCGATGAAAGAGGGGCAGGAGGAAGGCAGAATTCATACCTTCAGTTCTGAATTGTCTCTGGAGGTTATTGGGACAGAAAGATGTCTCTTTGAAGGGTTTTAAACAGGAGTAGGAGCGATGTGAGTAGTCCCATGGTGCTGTGTTGGGTATAGGTCTCCTGCAATTAGCACCACACGAGCTGTTGTACGTAACACAGCCGCCGTGTAGGTGATGAGCATCCTTCTGGGGTGGAAGTCTAGGGTTTTGTCATAGAAAGTATCACAAAGGAGGCATCAAATAAAATGGCCTGTTTTTTCAACATCCAGGCCAAGGGAAAATTGCAACAAATCCTTATTGGTGAGGGTAGAGTTATTTTATTTATTTTTTAATTCATTATTTTCTTTTACCATCCACCCACTGTTATTAACATGCAGGGTGGCTGTGTCGCTGTTGTGGCTCACTTCAAGTCTTCTCTTTTACCTGGAAACAGAGGAGTAATTTCCCTGGATTATCTTTTTTTATTTGAGATGCTTCTACCAACATCAGCAGACTGTTGGCTGTGTGAATATAGTAGGGTATTGGTACCTTTTTAACTAAGTCAAAGATACTCTTTAAGGTTGGAAATCAGCCTAGAAGAGATGTTGGTGATGCGTTTGATAAAGTGGTTTTATATTCATCCTTTTTATCATCAGAAGTGTAGAAAGTGATAAAATAATCGATGTGTGAGGGAGGACTTTAAATTCCACTTTGGTTCTGTGAAAGTCACCTCTCAAATCCTGGTTGATACATATTAGAAATTTATGGGGAAGCCTTTGAGCATGCAGTTATGTCACAGGAACACTGAAATGTTCCTTTTCAAATGTTTTGTCTAAACATGGAAATACACAGATTCTCATCACCAGTAACTTGAAATGTGATGGGAAACAGTAGGAAGAACTGAAGCCAAACTGCCTGGTAATAGTTCTTTCTCTCATGCTTATCCGTGTTGAAGACATGATGAAATAATCCATTTTTACAGGTAATTGTGGTTACCATCAGTCAAGGAATACCCTCAGGAGCATGAACTGCCTTGTGCGTCAAGAGTACTGAGTATTGTGCAGTTAAAGGCATTATTTGAAGATCCCTGCGAATAAAGGGCTTACCAAAATGTTTTCTGTTCTTCATACTGTCACATAGCTCCATGGCTTTTAAAGAAAAAACTATTACCCAAAAAGAGCTGTAAATATGTTCCAAGTCCGTAATAAGGTTGTTTCTGTGAACGTGCAGGTCTATGTCAGTCTGTAATATGTGCTGGGGTTTAGACAACATCATCCATAGCTGCACATCTGTTTACATTTAGCACACCTTGGTTTTAATGAGCTGGCTGCCTGGGAAGCAGGCTTTCTGGAGACAGCCTCAGATGGGAAAACAGAGTGGAAGAGCTATTAACACCTTGTACTGTGTCTTCCATCTCCATTGGATTGGAAGAATCGAAAAAATAGGATGAATCTGTGTTTGAAGCTATTCAACACTGCCTTCTGGGTCTGAATGTCAGAACAGCTTTCCAGGAATCCAGAAGAGCACAAACACAAATCTTCTGTAGCACCTCAGGTCTTTGGGGTTTCACCAACCTGGAAAAAGGTGATTAAAATAAGAGAGATGTATTCACATCCTTCCCCTGCTCATGAGGGCAGCCAGCTCTAGCCCTGTTCTGTGATTCAGTTTTGTTTCAATGGTAGCTGGACCATACAGAGGTAAAAATGTAATGCAAATAACGCAGCCATCAAGATGTAGCTGAAAGAAAAATAGCCTAAATCCTGCATTTTTAGAATGGCTTCTGATAGGTACAGTTACCCACAGCACAGTTACCCAGTTTCCTATGTTCTGATGGAAAACCAGAAGTATTTATAATGTTTATAAGTTAAACAGAACTCCTAGCTACAGTACTGTGAAAGTATATAGCTATGAATATTGCTGAGGTGGCACTGTAGAGCTTGCTTGGTCTAAAGCATGAGAACAAGGTGGAGACTTTCAAAAAGGCCTAAGAACAGTTGGGTTTTTGTTGGTGGTTTTTTTTTTTTCATGAACGACCATAGGCTTTGTCCTTTGTGGGTTTTGTTTCATTTTTATACATGTTCCTGTCTGTGATGTTCTTTGTATATTATTCTTGTTTTCTAAATGACTGTGTGATTATATAGGGGGGACAGGAAGAAGTGGCAGCAAGGGAAAGGCTGGCAGGAGACGGCAGGCATTTGGGCAAGCAGGAGGCAGGTCATACCTGGCAAGGACTTGTACAAGCCCTACCTACTTCCCTCAAGGCAGAGGTTTATTAGTGCAGGGAGAGTTTGGCCAGCGCAGGAGAGGAGGGGGCATGAGCAGAGGTAAGGAGGTAGCATGCAGAAGTGTCACTGTAGGTGTTTGTTCAATGAGTATGTTGTTTCTGCAGAGGAAGCTATTTGAATCATGAAATCAACCAGGTTGGAAAAGCCCTTTAAGCTCCTCCAGTCCACCCATTCCCCAGCACCGCCAAGGGCACTACTAACCCATGGCACTGAGGGTCTCATCTCCACGGTGTGTGAACACTTGCAGGGACGATGACCACAGCACTGCCCTGGGCAGCCTGTTCCAATGCCTGAGCACCCTTTGGGGAAGGAATTGTTCCTCAGCTCCATCTAAACCTCCCCTGGCACAGCTTGAGGCCGGTTCCTCTTGCCCCATCCCTTGTTCCTTGGGAGCAGAGCCCAGCCCCCTCCTGGCTCCATCCTCCTGTCAGGCAGCTGTGGAAAGCGATAAAGTCCCCGTAGCCTTCTTTTCTTGAGATGCAGAAGGAAAGAGGAGCAGGGGAATTTCCCTTCCTTCCCATATGATATAGGATGCATTTTAGGATGTCAACCCAGTCTCTTCCAAAAAAAAACCAACCCTATGAAGTAGCTCCAGCAGACTTTCTTATATGGAAATGACATTGTAGTGCTGTTGTTAAATTCATTATGTTTGAGACTCTGTCTACCTAATCAGCCTGCTTAAGGCCAGGGCAGCTGACTTTGCCAGGCTCTATACAGGCAGCATAACAAATAGAAGTAAATTAATATGTGAATATTAGAAAATAAATAACACCACCCATAGTTAGCTAAGTCATTTAATAACTGTCATTCCTCATTACTAGTGTTGCATCATCTAAAATTGGATTAAGAAGGGAAAAGGCTACTTCTACTTTATGCTCCTGCAGGAGGATTAGAGTATTTTAAATAAACCTCAAATGCTTGTCCTGTTTGACTGCAGACTGTGGCTATAAAGATCTTCTGGTTTTCTGTGATCTCTAAACGTTGGTTGCTTTAGCAGTATATAGGAGTCTGGTACTGTACCACTTGTTTTCAATTCAAAACTTCAGTATAAAAGAAACAATTTCCATCCCTACCTTCAAGCTGTGAGTGGAATACCAAAGTCCAGAAGCTGCACTGGAAGCTGTGGCCTCATCACCGCTAAGTTGTAGTGTGCTGTAGGTGATGCATATTTTAGCATCGACAGTTTGTGCCAGAACTGGCACTAGTTATAGAATCATGGAATCATTTAGGTTGGAAAGACCTTTAAGGTCCTGGAGTCCAATCGTTATCACAGCATTGCCAAGGCCAGCACTAAACCATGTTCCCAGGTGCCACATCTACATGTCTTTTAGATAGCGTCAGGGATGCTGACTCTACTACTGCCCCAGGTAGCTTTGAACAAACTTGCAAAACTGACAAGGCAGTAGCTAAGAGGAGAGGTCACCTGGCTAAGGAGGGAGCTACAGATAATGTATCCTTTCAGCACAGAATTGGCCAGCTCATGAGTGATGGGAGAACTTAGGGGTTCACAGCTTCACTTGTGGCCTTCAGCCCCCCAGCAGCTGTAGGGCTTGTGCTCAGGGGTGAAATACTTCCTTACCATTGGCAAGGAATCCAGCTGCGCCGTGAATCTCAGGGCCTTCTTTTTGGTGTACTTCCATTAAAATACCAACTGATGGGTTGAAATGCCGAGCTAGTTCTGTTTACAGCTGTGACTTTGACCCCAGTGTAGGTGCACACCTTGTTCATCATGGCGTGACTGTCTACCTGCTTCCCTTTGAATTTTATTAACAAAGTGACTTGCAGTCTCTAGGCTTTCCTAGAGCTGGGAAATTCATCGCTCCTGTTGCTGTTTTGAAAGGACTCTTCCGGTACATGTTGATTTTGATGTTTCAGTTAGCATCGACATGCAGCAAGAAATGGATTGTTTCAGCCTCCTATCAGTGTTGAGTTGTCATAGCTGATTAATAGATGATGGTTAAAAAATGGCTTTGACCAAGAGACTTCTATCCAAGGGAAGACTCAAGACCTAGATGTCTTGTTGCCTCTTAGAAGGTAGAGGAAGCAACCTCAAGTAATTGACATGCATTTGTCAAGACGTTAGCAGGTTTTAATAAGGTGGTATAAGGCTTGGTTTTGGAATGTGATGCAATTTTCTTTCCAGTTGTAGAAATACAGCCTTAAATACAGCTGCTTTATGGAATAATTTAGCTGCAAAATGGTGAAAAAGAAGGAATTGGGTAGAGGCAGTTTTCTGAGTATGTTACAGGAACTGAAACTAAGCACCAAGTTAGAATTTTTAAATAGGACCACTTGCTAAAATGGCACCTTACAGTTTCAGTGCTACTGTATAATCTACTGCTTGTATAAGGAGCTATATATTTTTGATCAACATCTATGGGCATCCATTGTCATCCACTCACAGTTGATGGTGGAAACCATGATTCTGAGGATGTTAAGACAAGGGTCTAATAACAGTTTAAAAAAGTCTTCAGTTCTTAAAAATGTCCTTATTATTCTTTGATTTCTGCTGTTAATTTGGGGGGATTTTTATACATTAATAATGTTAAATTTATTATACCAAAGCAGCATTTCTCTTAGTTTGATGCTCACCATCAAATTCAGGTTTCAGTTTAGAGATGGAGACAGTGAAGTGAAGAAGAATACCAGGTGTTTCTGTAGTTTTGTAAAATCTGCTTTCCAGCACAGATTAATGTCCCAGAGCAGTAAATTCCAGAGTGACATTGCCATTTTTATTTTGAATTGAGAAGAGGTACTAAAATCAAAAGCAGGGAGGAAGCATTCCATACAGCCTTACATATATAGTCTGTCTTTTTTTTTTTTCTGCTGAAATTTCACCTTCATACCAATTTTATCAATTTAATGTGAAATATCAAATTAACTGGAGATTCCCAGGCTTAAATAATCATGGAATCCCAGACAGGTTTATGTTGGAAGGTCCTTAAAGCTCATCTACTTCCACCCCACTGCCACGGGCAGGGACACCTTCCACTAGAGCAGCTTGCTCCAAGCCCCTGTGTCCAACCTGGCCTTGAACACT
>WYDI02037630.1:0-40001 GCA_009867235.2 Psittacus erithacus | reverse complement strand
CCCATCCCCATTCCCATTCCCATCCCCATCTCCATCCCCATTCCCATCCCCATTCCATCCCCATCCCCCTTCCCATCCCCCTTCCCCTCCCCCCCCCCCTTTCCCCTCCCCCCCCCCCCCCCCCGACTGTCTCTGAATTCAGGCTCAGCAGCAGGAACTCATTTCAGAAACATAAAACTGATTTGATAAGCAGCTGCAGCACTCGGGTCCCTTTTGCTAACGGGTGGACAGCCCCAGCACTGCCAGGGCTTGCGCCGGACCGTTGGGGGTTCAAATTTCACATACTGGGGCTACGGCGTTCCGAAACCTATGCAAACCCAAATGAACATAATTGAAACAATACTAGGACATTATAACCTTTTGGGAACATTTGGGGCAATTTTCATTTGTAAGTATATCTGCTCAGTGCTCCTGCATCTACATATGATAGGAATAGAGAGGCAGAGGATGTGACTCTTTCCAAGAAAAATACATGTTCATGTTGTAAGATCCAGGACTGTGTATTTGTAATTGTTTTTCCTCTCTGAAATTGTGGATTAAGCTTTAAAATCTGGCTAGAAAACTGTGACAAACCAGCATGTTGCAGCGAAGCAGGCTGCACCTCCTGCGCTGCGGAGGGAGACGCAGGGCTGGGTGCGCCTTGCTGTGGAAGCACATGTGCGGTCATGGGGGTGCAGGGTTCATCAAAATAAAATTGATTTCTTAGTCTAATTGGTTTCTTTTTAAATTACACATTTCAGACATGGGAAATGTTTAAATATTTTCTCCTTTTTAGAATGGAAAAACATAATTTTTAGAAAGAACTTGAAAATTATCAGATTTTACTGCCTATTTCAGACATGTATTTTGCCAGCTGTATTTTTTAAATAGTTATATAAATGTGGCTCTTGAAATAAATATGCTTGGAAAGTGTAACTCTTTTAATGATAAATAATATTGTTATATGTAATATTTGAAAATAAATGGTGTAAACAAAATGCACCTTAATGTCTTTATGGCTTATAAGATTTATAACAATAATCAGGAAACCACTGTAACATTGTTTGCACCTTCTGTGCCCTAAAGCCATTGGATCACTCAGTTAATTGTATAAATTCCATGCACTGTGGAAAATCATGATGTATCATTTATATTCAGCTATGTCAGGTATATAAATATTAAAATATATTGGCCAAAAATGGCTGATTACTCCTCAAACATTTCATGATAAATCTATCTTTTTATGGTGGTGGTAGTGTTGAGGGTGGGGATGGGGGGGTGTGTGGACTAAATATTTCATGTTATTTGGAAATATTCTTCAAACAACCTAGATATATTATTAATGTTTCACAACTGCTTCAAAAATCCTGAAGCTTGGTTCAGGTTTATAGGATAAAGCAGTTCAGTACCTGAAGAAAAAGTGATTTTTATGCGCCAAACACGCCAGTGATAAGGATTATGCTGTTTATTCAGCCTGTAATATGTGCACTTCATAGAGACTTCATGCTGACACCCCTGTATAAAATAAAGGTGATGTTCCCTAATGCATGCCATCGGTACGCAGCAGCTTGGTGCTCTAATACTGGTGATATTAATGTGTATTTCAGCAGGATTTTATCAGCACCTATAGTCTTATTCAGTAAATGTGCTGCTATGCCCAATGCAGTGTATTTTTATATAGGTAGATGCAGTGTTTATGACACAGTCTTTTGACTAAAGATATTTTTAACATATTAGATGTGTGCATATTTCTGTATGTTTACCACGCAGCACCCAACCTAGAGACATGGCTGCGGAAGGAATTTGGACAGCAACGTGAAGAAAATATTGTTATACATATTTATTGATACTAATGCATGTGTTTTAATGAATAAATAAATACAGAGTTGGACTGTGTTGCAAATGTGTTTGGCAACTAGCCGTATCCAGTGAGGAGGGAGGAAATATCAGAACAGGGTCTTGTAAATACATGTGGCTGGAAAGAATAAAATAAAAATGATGACTAGCACTGACAAGCAGACTTGGGGTGTATGATATACTTTGTTCATTTGATTCTTAGAACTCAGTCGGGGTTAAATTGGAATCCAGACATCAAAGAATTCTTCTATCAGACCCAAATTTTGCCCGTATAATTTTTTTCTTACAGTTGTCATAATTGTAGCTAATTTCACAGTGCAAAATTTTTTTGCTGTTTGAAATATTTTCCTAAATACACATATCATATGGCAGTGGGATATATTGTTTTTTATATAATGTGTTTCCCTGATACTTGCAGATAGGCTGCTATAAGCCTACAGTACCCTCTGTGGATGTGAGAAACCTTTAGATTTGATGGTGTCTATATGCACCCTCGTACAAGCCATATAGAAGCATAATCCTTAAATTCTAAGGGAGGGGAAGGCTAAAGGCTTTAAATAGCAACGCCCTTATTTTTCTCTTTTTTTCTCCTGCCCCCGACTGTTGTGTCTGAAAATGCTTGAAGCATGTGGTGCTGCATATTTGGTGGGTTTGCAGATTTCTGCACGATTTTTATCTGAAGGTCAGGGCTGTGGAAATACATCAGGTTGTGATTTGGGATGTTTGCCATTTGCCATTTAGCCTTGCTCCTTCTTATCAAATTGCTGCGGAACACAGGCCTAATAAAACAGGGAGCTGTTACGAAAAGAAGAAATAAATTTTGTTCTAGTTTTATGGATTCTCTTTATTATTACACAGCAGGTGATTTTAAATGTGTTTATTTACATTCATCTTTTTGCTTTGGAATTGTTGAACCAGGTACAAGAAATTAATAGTGGCTATTTATAATTTCACCTGCTATTTGCATACATCCATTTTTTTAATGAAAAAATTGTTTCCTTTTCCAGATTGAGGGGAAAAAAGAAAGAGAAAACTTGTAGAAAGACCATGCCAGGAAGGACAAGTGGGTAGTGAAGTTTTCCTCTGCATCCTACATCAGTTTGAAACCAAAATGTCTTAGTTGTGATTTCTTCTGCCTGTGCTTACTTATGGGATTTTAGGCACCTGGTGGCTACTCACCACTGAGCATGTTTCTCTCCTTGCCTGCCAGGATGGGTAATTTGGCTTAATTTGGCTACAGCACCCAGTGCCAAGCACAGAAGAATTAAGGGAGATGTGGTTTAATGTGTCACTGGCAGGGACTGTGCGGGCAGAGCTGGTGGCTGGGCAGTCACTGGCTTTACTTTCTATACTCTGTCAAGAGTGAAATGACTGATGCTGGTGACCCAATTCTGACTTTTAAGTGCGGGATCAGGCCTGTATGTGTGCTACATAAGAGAGGGGATTTCTGCTTGCGAATCTGGGAATGAACATCCCTCCGGGCCCTGCCTGGAGCAGCTAGAGGAGAGGCGACTGGGACAATGTGTTTATCCCCCCGCCTTGCGCTTACAGGGGCTTCTCTGCAGCCGTGACCAGCCTGGCTTGAAGTCAGTGGATTTACTTGGGAATGGTGCTTAAACCCAACACTTTCAAAAATACCCTCTGCCTGGAGTCAAGCTGGGTGGGGGTGCTGGTCCTGGCAGGACCCTTAGGTGCAGCAATACCCTTTGTTGATGTGGCCGGAGGTGCCGGATGCCAGCAGCATTGTGCTCCTGGCAGGTGCTGCCTGTTTGGGGAGACCATTTTCCTGGTGCCCATACAGGGCAGTTCAGGTAGTTTTGGAAGAGTTTGTCACTCCCAGGCAGTTATTAACGGTTCCATTTGCACAAAGCCGTCCCAGCTGTGGTCTCAGCACAAACCGCTTTGCTTATGATTGCCTCATGGTGAAAGCCTGTCCGACACAAGGAGTTTATTTTCCCCCTGGATTGGCAGGGGGGTGGCTGGGAGCAGGCAGAGGTTTGAAAGGCCACTGCGAGCCTTGGGAAAACAACATTTCGTTATTTTAATATTTTTTAGAGGAAAGCATTTTGCTCCTGTGTTGATACCATTTTGGATTTTATAATTTTGTTGCTAATTTACTTAACCATTAGCAAATTAAGGTGGATTACTGCTTGAATGCATTAAAAGCACCAAGGAGTTGCGGTCCTTGTGGCTATTTCGGGCAGTGTCATAAGCACACTCTTTTTTTTTTTTTTATTGTCCTCCCAGGGAGCAGAATTTGAACTTAATATTCCATGAAATAAGCCATTGTAATCACGTTGGGTTAATAGAAGTAGTAAAATTGCCTCTCCTCTCACAAGACATTAGAGCAAGGCTGCATTATTAAAGTTTTCTTGCGGACAGGCGGTTTAAAATATATCCTCAGTGGCTGACGCAAGTCTTTTCAGTGGGGATGACAGCTTTTCAGATCTTAATAGGCTGTTCATTTCTGGCCTACGAGTTTTCAGCATTTCTTCTTTTCAAGCCAGGCTGTGACATGATGGCTAAAAACTGACATAAAGAAGTGCCATGTACTGTGAAAACCTTTATTCACTAAGTGGCTCCATATAAATTGGTGTCAATAAGCAAACAATTAGAACTTTAAAAAAATTGTTGGTTTAAATCCCTTTTCTCCTTAATCATTTGACCTAAAAATCTGTCCTTTATTTTTCCCTTCTTTGAAAGTGGTGCATATAAACCAGCGACAAAGTGTTTAGCAAGTTAAAGTGGATCAGATCTTTGTTATAAATCAGGAAATGATATTTAGACAAGGTGAGGTTTTTTTCCCTTTGAAATGAAATTTACAGTAAACAAAATTCCAGGTAAATTATAATGGAGAATGAAGGGGCTGGTTTTTTGCCCTTTCCCCTCAAAGCACCCCCACCCCCCCCAGCTGACTTATCCATGGTTTTGGAGCCGCAGCTCCCGGCAGCAATAATAGCCTGCTGATTCTGTGAGCTTGGCTAATTTCAAGAAATTTGGTTATTGTTGTTCATGCTTTCTGGAAATTGTTTGCTTGAATTATTTGCAGGAAAGATTTTTTTCTGTGTCATTAGATGGAGAAACAGAGTAACACTTAATGCTTTTCCTGCTATTGCTTTGCACAGGAAAAAAAAAATAGTTTCAGTGGAGCTTTTTGTCTCTCTGTTTTAATTTCTGATTTCTCCTTTTTTTTTTTATAACTCGACTCCTTTCCTCTTTATACATCTTGCCTTCATCCGAACATGGTGGTGAGCAGACCGCTCTGATGGCCACTGAGTAAGAATGAGTTTATGTACCTTGGCACAAAAAATAGCAGAGTTAAAATACTAAGGCTGTGCAATATGTTTAGTATAATGAGCCTGGCATGACATGTTATTTTACCTAAGTGTTCTTTTCATGATCCCCTTTGAAAATAATCTTCTCAAATGCCAAAAGCACTACCCAGATACAGTTACGAAAAAATGCTAAATGCACCTCCTCAAAAGATACTGCTTCAAATGACAAGAAAAATGGTGCAACGGCAGTTTGAAGGAGGAAGATGTGTAGCGACAGTTTGTAGGATATTTACTTCCTTTGCCTTTGAAACTATGTTTACTTTTTAGTAATATGGCTAACTATTATTAGTGGTAAAAATACTGCTTAATACTGATTAATATATTGGTGTAATTTTAACAAGTATGACCGTGTTCAGGATTTCTATGAGGTACAAGCCATTCCCCTGGTCCTCTTCCTACAGGCGCTTGTCCAAAGCCCCTCTCCAGGTTTCTTGTTGCCCCTTTGGGCACTGGGAGCTGCTGTAAGGTCTCCTCAGAGCCTTTTCTTCTCCAGGCTGAACAAGCCCAGCTCTCTTAGCCTGTTTCCAGAGCAGACCTGCTCCAGCCATTGGAGCATCTTTGTGGCCTCTGGACTTGCTCCGTCATGTCCACGTCCTTCTTTTGTTGGGGGCCCCAAAGCTGAGCTGGTCTAAGTCCACTTCAGGTTACCTGGGTCCTTGAAAAAGCTGGTTTTGTGTCTTTATACTTTGGTTTCGTATTCAAAGTATGGGGAAATTAACCCTTCCTCCTCCTACCTTGGGCAATTGTCCTCTGTGGGTGATGCAGTGGGAGCCGCCACCAGGCATTTCCTTGTACATCCTAGAAACACTGTTTGTGCTGTGGACAGCGGGGGGAATGTCCCCTGCTCCACAGAAGTGATGCCAAACCTCCCTTTGTTTCCAAGAGCCATTGTGTCACTGATAATTTTATGTATGATAAAAATATTGGTGACATTCTATTTGTTTTGCAATTAAAGTATATATTGGTGATTCCAGAAGTAATTTCTCAAAGACCACATGTGAATATTTGAAGATACTTGTGCGTTGCAGTAAGTGGGGAATGAGGAAAGCTGCAGGTCCTGGGAAGGAGTTTTTACAGAGGAAAAGAAAATGGCTAATTATTGCCTTTGATTTATAAAAATTCTGTGACAAAATTATATCCCAATTTTGTAAACTTTGATGAGGGTGGCAGCAGGTTCTGAAAGCCTGGAAGTGTAAACCAGGTTGTTTTATTTTATAACACTTGCAATGATAACCATGAAAACTATATTCAAAGGCTGTTTAATTCCAAGCTTTCATTCAGGTCTGCCTGAGAGACAATAGAGGCTGAACATCAAATAGGCTCCAGCTCTCTTCAGAGTCTGTATTTTTTTCTTTTAAACAAAGCTATAAGTGAGATCCACCTATAAAGGCTCTAATGGGCCCATGAGAATGGTTGCGTTAGATGTGAGATCTTGTACGCTTCATCTGATCCTTCAGTGCTAGAAACATGTACTGCAGTTTCAACTCATTTCCTTTACAGATAACAAATTTTAGAACTGTATTTAACATGTTTTCCTTTTCAAAGTTTGCAGTAAAAGGACTAGAACAATATAAATACAATTAAAATAAACCAAAGGTATTATGAGAGCTTTTGCATTTATGTGAACTAAAGCAGCAAACATTTTTTAAAATTTCCAGAAATAAGTTAAATTTATTTAGGCATAACATGGTTATGACATATTGCTTGCACTGAAAACATGATGTGAAACATCATATCGATTATTTCTGACAATTTTCTGTAATATGATAATTATACAACGTCTGGCAATTTAAAAAATTATTGCTGTTACTCCTTTTAAAGCACTGGACAAGAAGCCATTGACACAGTCCTCAGAGGCTGGCTCTCCTGACTAGATTTGTGTGTGTATCTCTTGCAATATTTTTCAGTAATCAAGGCAATGTCTTTAAGTAAAAGTGAAAAGTTATGTGACCTTGACTGTCAGACTCAATTTAGACTCTGCCGCAACACTTCGCTTTTTATTTTTTAAATTAGCTGTTGCCATCTTTTACTATTTGTTTGTAGGCAGAAAGAGCCAGACAAAATACAGAGTATCCGTGAGAAGTTTATGGTTGTTGCTTTATCCACAAATGTAGTAATTTTCAATAACCTCAACAGCTTTTTTTTTTGGTTGTTTTTCCTTTAATCTCCTCTTAGGTAGTGCCTTGATTTATTCCAGTTAGTTTTCTTTTCAAATAATAAGTTCTTTTTTGTAAGATTTTGGGGTTGTGTTCCCCTTCTGTTTCGTTTTTTCTTGTTCTGTTTTTTTGTAAAATGCATCATTAAAAGATGTGCAAAGTAATATTCCCTCATAGGCTACCCTTATGAAACCATTTTGTTTCCCAACTGTTTTTCTGCATGTTACAAGTAATTGGGAAAAAAGCCCATGTCATGTTTTTTCCTGGGGGAAAAGATGAGAGGGAACTTGGTGCAGCTTCTCTGGTACCCTGGGCCAGTGGTGATGTGGCATTGCAGAGGTGGTGGACTGACATGATCTCACTCTCCAGTATGCAACCGGGTTGCATTTTTGTTCCATGGACATTTGCACAAGTACTGGCATTGACTTATTCTTTCTTTTAACTTTGCTGGCAATAGCCGTGCAATTTCCCCCTTCCTTTCGCTGAAAGTAGGTCATCTGCATTGCCAGAGACACCGAAAAGCCCATTTTCTAGCTGATTTTTATTTTTTCATAAGATAATTTTTTTAAATATACATAAATAGGACTGAAAATAATATTCCAAATGTCAGCAGCCCTGTAGCATTTAAGCTGAGCTGCTCTGTTTTACTGTTTGGAAAAGATAAAGTCATTCTACTGAACGAAAACCAAGTAAAAGCAAACATGAATTGAAGCAAAACTATAAACCATTTTGTAGTACATTGCCTGGGACGTAGGACGGCTGCTTGTTGCTTTGAAGATGGAATATAAAACAGAAAGTTTAAGACTTTTATTCATGTAAGATACAAGGACTGTTTTGATCTAAATATAATTTAAAAATTAAGAAAGAGGAAAATCATATGGCAAAACACAAATATCTGACCACATTGAACTTCTCCGGGTAAATTTCGAGCATGAGAATTCACTCAATGTCATCAAACCAGATCCTTATTGAAGAGGGGGTGATGGTGTGGGCAACACCCCACAGAGCTGCTGCGTAACTAATGAGATGGACATACATAATGTTGTCCTTTTCTTTTTACTTTCACAGTTCTGCATGCATTTTCAAATGAATTGTTACGTTAAAATACTTACTGTTAAGTATTTTAGGCTTTCTAGAGTCAATTGTATTGTTCCATTTGACTGTTCTGCTACCAAAAATTGTAATTAGATCATTTCAGTTGGGTGTATTTTTGTACTTCTAATAAGAACAAAACTGTTATAGTCTGCTTAGGCAAAATTAGCAAATTAACACATATTGTAATTCATGTGAAAAAGCTTTAATCCAGCCTTTTGGTGTGAGAGACAATGGACTATCAATTATTTTGTGATGCTGTAGCAGCACCACACAGTTTGCTAACTTACTCTGCAGCACTATTTGGAGGCAGAGTTATTTTCTTTTGAAAAAGGAGCTTTTCTAAATCAAAATGTGTGGTCAGGCCTGAAGAGGAGCCTGCTGTTTTCACTGGGCCACCTGAAGCACCACATCTGGAATAAAAAATGACAGTGAAACACGTATTTCTGTTAAAGACTCCTAATGTCTTTGGTGTGGTGTTTGCCTTTTCCATTCTCTTTTTCCCTAACTTTAAGTCATATAATGTTGATACTACAGGTATGCCTTGGACTTGCATCAGTTTGGCCAGTACAGCATGAAAGAGCACGCAGCGGTTTGTAATGCAAGGGGACAGACACTGTTGGGCTCCCTTGTCCTCTTCTGAGCATATTCAATCCCTGCATTATTGTATCAAACATCAGTTTTAACACAATACCACAGGAAACTAAGGGCCCTATTCAGAGATTACATGCACCCCATGGAAGGGTGCTTTTCATGTACTGGAAGCCTGATTTAAAAAAACGGCCCTACGTGACTCTTCCATATACTGTAACTTGCACAAAACGGGGAGTTCTTGAGGTTTCCTATATTAGTCCCTGCTCCTTTGACATGTCTGGCACAAGCCCGACAGGATCTCATTGTGGCATTTTTATTAAGAAAGAGGACGCTGATTCTTTTTTCTCTGTCAACTGCTGAAATAAGAAGGTTTTAAGAACAAAGGAAAAACTTGTGCCAAGGAGAGACACAAGAGGATTATCATTTCCTAAAGAAGGTGGACGTCCCACACACCAAAAGACTTGCTATCCTAATGAGCTAACGGATTTTTCTGAGGCTGGTAAATATATTTAGGGAGAAGTACATTTAGGAGTCATCAGTACTCATTTATTCTTCAAACTGTAATGCTGCACATTTTGGGTTTCACTATATTGCATTTTAAAACTAATGATGCATTCATTCTCAGAGCAAATCTTATTTCTAAGCCCTAATTTAATAGAATTAAACTCTAAGCTGAATTGGTTTTATGAGATAAAACTCTGAAGTTGATAACTGCATTTAGGAATAGTTCAGGTATTGAGTTTCTAATTTGCTTCCTGAGCATGGAAATCCCTCAGATAGTCAATATTGACGACCTGTAATTGGGAAGAGAGGGTCTTGCTGAGTTTTCTTGCCTATACTGGAGAGATACTCTGTGCATGGCAGTGGTGCCGAACCTTGTGCAATTGAGCACGGCTCCACTAGCCCATGTCCAGCAGAGTCTGGAACCGGTGTGAGCTCCTGACCCCTTCACTACTAACACATGTTGGGCCACTAATAGTTCCTTTGCTTCTGAGAAAAAAAACAATCTCAGCTTTGCCTGGGCTCAGCCTGGATGCAGAGCCGAGGCTTAAAGCTGCACACTCCACGTGTGACCGTTTGGTAAATGAATTCTTAAGGTGACTGTGTCTTATGTGGGTTGAGAAGGAGAAGCTTTAAAACGAGCAGAAGCTGCCTAACACAAAGTGCTGAGCTTGTAGCAGGTACAGATCATTCCTGGGAAGCAAAGGGTTCAATTGAGGAGCAGGTTTTCTGAACAAACACATGCCGAGTGATGGTGCCGTAATTCCGGGATATTAAGCCAATTCTAGCATTATCACTTTCCATCCTGGAACCCCGTGGTTTTGCATGTGCTACCTGTAAATCATCCTGTGCAAATCCTGCTATTGCCCATGGCCAGTCTCAAGGCAGAGCAGCCAAACTCCCATTGCCTGGAACAGCAGTGGTTATTTTTGGGCTCACTCTGCCATTTTCCCCAAGAAGAATGAAATCTTTTCATGAGCTGACAGGGCTTGAGATAGATCATCTCAATGTGATCTCACTTTGATGCCAGCTGGGAGGGGAAATTGGTGCAACTTCTGCTTTATGGCACTTCCAGATTTTGCTCCAGATTTCAGAAGTACTTGATTTAGCTGTTTTACTACAGAATGGTTTAGGTTTTGAGGGCTCAGTTCCACCGAGCTTGAAGAGTAGATTCTTAAAGCACCCGGATTTAGAAAATTTGCCACTGTTTATTTGCAGATAAGTACCACTGCAAATACAGCATAAACTTCTCCCAAGGAAATAGCCCATAACTTAATTTGGAGCTACCTAAAGCTTTGGTGAATGAGGATGTGTGCATGTTGCCATCTCCATCAGTTAAAATTTAATAGAGTTTGTTATTCTAAGAGGATGACATTTGTCTCAGACCCTTCTGTTTGAGAGACCCACTTTGCAGCATTTTGGGATGGAAAGTATGTTGTGATACTCAGCTGGGAGAAAAATGTCTGTATCAGTGGGAATGTAGCCCCTGAAAAGCACTCAGGGAACCCTCAGCATAAGAGATGCTGCATTCATTCCCTTGATCTTCATGGTTATTTCTATTTCTGTGCATGTTACAGGCTGTTGGTTACAGTTTGGTGCAGGACTACTTAATCTGGTGTTGCTACTTTTCACCTTTTTTCCTGTATAGGAAGCTGGGATTTTTTTGCTAACCCATGGTAGAAGCTGCTGCTGACTGCTGCACAGGAAAGGAGGTGCCCACCCTTTGCAAATTCAGTTTCACTACTTATGGTTGGTGTTCATTTGATTTTGTTTTAATTTATCTTAAACCATTCTCCTTTCCCACCTGAAGAAATCACAGTTAGTATTCTCCCAAAAAATTTGTGCATGTCTCCATATACGTGTGTCTGGGGCAATTTGATTTTACCTCATTAGCTTTCTGAGGTGTGAATCATGGGTGGTTCTGCAGAGAAATTGGTTATCAAGCCTGTGAAGTTCCAAAAATAAACAAAAGCAAAGAGCTGCGCTATGTAAAAAAAAAAAAAAAAGGCAGGGAGAGAAAACAACCCAGTTTTTATTGTAGTTGCTTAATGAAAAGTTTGTTTTTTTTCCCTAATATCTAATGATTTAAAGCATCGGGAAGAGATTTGCCAGCTAGTTTGTCTCCCTCGTTAGGTTAATGAGACTTTCATTGTAGTTTTGTAAAACCTGCTTCTGTTGCTCCAGGTGTCTTTCCTGCATTTACAACCTGTTGTATAAGATTAAACTAAGGAAAACACAGAACAGTTGTCATTGCTGTATTTTGTCAGGTCTATAGCCTTGCATGGGTGATGGTGTAAGATGAAGGCTGGTGATGTTGATGACGCTCTGTGCCTGCTGGACAGCCTGGAGGGGTCTAGGGCTGATTCTTATTCTGTGTCACTGGTATCAGATGTGTTGGTGGCCCTAGTCAGTGTTAGCAGGCCAGAAGTACTGTAAAATACATGTCCTTATTACATATTCAGGGATTTTATATAAAATGTTCTGTGAATTGAGTTCTACCTTCAGTCATTTTGTGAAATGATTGATTTTGATAACTTCATCAGATGCATGAAAACCATATGGCAATGTTACATGAGGTGCTTATAGATGACTATTGGACACTCTTGACTGAGAAAGCCATACACAGAGATGCATGTGTACATCCAACTGCAAACCATCTTTGTTTAATTCCAGATTGTGTGTGTCCAGAGTGATGGCATGGGACCAGTAGTTTCGTTATCACCAGAGGTGTGGGTGGTGGAGACCTCCTGTGTTCAATAACCACCATGTTCCATCATGGTGGGTAGGTTTGGGAAGGATGATGCAGGCAAATCCTGCCCATGGGGGCTGGGAAAGAGTGGTGGTTCCTGACCCAGTGCAGGACTCTGTGTGATGTGGAGGACTAGAACCATACCGAGAATGGGGAGGCTGCCCTTGGGGGGAAAAATCCCCATCCTTGGTTGTCCAACCAAAGTTCTGTCTTGCAGCATTTGCATCCACTTACCTGCTACAGGCTCTGCTTTTACCTTCTTGTGGCTGTGATTCAATGGAGCATCGGTAATGTAAGGTTTTGCTGTGGTTCCTAGCAGTGATCCAAGTTGTTTCATGAAATGCCTGGGAATTTTAGTAATTTTGTGAAATAACTGGTTTCATAATATGACTGTAACATGTACACTGGGCCGGCAGTCAGGTGGCAAAATAACTGGTTGCTCTTTTCTCCTGCAACCAAGGCAGCTTCTGTTCTGCGTTCTTACAGATTGAAGTTTTTTTCTCCCTACAAATGTTATGAAGTCTGCTGTTTAGCTATAGACAGTTGCAAATGATAAACAAATCGATATGTGTTAATGTTATGATGTACTTGCATGTATCAGATACGCATGGAATGATTTATAGAGTACAGCATTTCAGGGCTGACCCTTGCAGGTCTCAGAAACCACTTAAAAAATAAATTTACCCTGGCCTCTCTCACCCCATTTCAAAAAGGGTGACAAAGATGAAGTAATTTATAAGTCACACTTTTATTAATGCTTTTAACTTTCATATACTTGGCTTTCTTGCCCTCTGAGCAGCTAAGTGCAGCTCTTGGTCGAATGGTAACCTTCAGTGCTTTGAGGGGGGGTTTTGTACAAATGATCAACTCATAAATAGGTGCTGTGCTCCGCATTATCCTGCCATAAATTCACAGGACCTTTCAAGTACACCAAGAAAGAGCAACTTGAACTAGGCATTTTGCGCTTGAGTTTACAGACTAATGCAGTACTAATGAGCAGCTGGGCAAAGGGTTTCCAGAGCATGTCGAATGCTTTATGTTGTGATTCTGTGCTTACTCCCGGCTGGAAGAGCCCTGTGAGGCAGGAGGGAGGTGGATGTGGCAGTCCATCTGAGGGACTTGTGCACGGCTTTTGTTGCTAGCTTATGGTAAAGTCATGGGGAGTATAAGGAATGTTGACTAGGTTAGTGTGGGTGAACTAATTATCACTGATTATCACCCCTCTGATTATAGGTATTGTTGAAAAAAAGATGATGTGTAAGAGGACAATATACAGATATACTTCAAAATACTTTTCAAGGTGAGTTCTTGCAGCTCAGTGTAGCCCTTATGACAACACTGCTTGAATGCTTAGTCAGCATTTGTATGACTGCTTATGAGCACCTCCAGAACCTTTTCCATGCAATAGCTGTATGTTTGGGGAAGATTTGTGTGGTGATGCTCATTTGAATACAAAAATGCATGTACAGGACAGCCTTACACCCTTGAGCAGGTAATATTAACATAAATGAATTGTTCAAATTCAGCTGTTCACAACTGAATCCAAATATAACCAAACATGGGAGCATGCCTGCCTGTAAGGGATTACTCACCCTGTGGAAGCGGTCAATTCTGCTTACACACATGCCTTCTGTCTCCTTGGTGAGCCCGTGGATGTGAGGCAGTGGGCACAACCTAAAATACAGTAAATCCCAATTAAACACTGGAAAGAATCTTTCTTTCCTATGAGGGCAGTCAGATGCTAGCAGAGAGGTGGTAGAGTCTCCGTCCTTGGAGATTTTCAGCTGGGCATGGTCCCGGACCACCTGCTCTAGGTGACCCTGCTTGAGTGGGGGGGTTGGACTAGGTGATCACCAGACATGGTTTCCAGCCTTGGTTCTGTGATCCTGTAATCAATCCTTTGCAGCAGATTTTCTGTGGGTTGATTTATTCTGAGGAGAAAAATCTGTTTCAACTGGAAGTGACATTAGGATTTGTACAGACTTGAGGAGGAAGAATGCTTTATTCAGCTGCAGCTATATGATGCAGTGAGCAGCCTACTCTCTGTTAGATCTCCTGAGAGCTGAGGGTTGGCCATTGATGTAAGACATCTGATTATGAACAATGAGGAAAAGTGGTAAAGACAAGCTGTTTTTCAGGAAGTAAAGAAGAATCATGCTTTAACTTTCTGTGGTGCACTTCTGATGTTTGAGCCCAGTGCAGAAATGAGCTCATTTTGGATTTTGCACTTCTGGGATTTGGGATTCCTCTAGTCTTACTGCTGCTGATTCTATGAGGTCTTTCATAGCAAAGGCCTGCTTCTCAGGCGAGAGCAATAGCCTAGACCCTGCTCTCATGGTGCCTGCTTGCTGATGATAACAAGCAATAGCTGCTACAGCACAACTCATTGATATCTGAGCTACCCAATACTACAATGGAGTAGGTCATCAGGCAATTGATTAGAGATGCTGTATAGGTAGGAGGGAGTGAATATATCTGAGGGTCAAGCAGTTGAGACTGCTTAGCATGGATGGTACTGGAACAGGAGAAGGAAGGAGCTGCTTTAACAGGAGTAAGGTGTGTTTGGATTTTCTGTCTGTGGTTACCTAGTTAAGCTTCTCTGCAATTGTAGGAATTAAAGGCTAACTTCAGTTCTGTGTGTCTCTCACTAAAGGACCTTGTGCAATGTAGGGAGCTTCAGCAGTAAAGATTTTGCTGGAGTTTTCTGTTCCTAGCCAGGCTGTCTCTGGGACCCAAGGTCTGTGGTGTTGGAAGTGGTTGAAAGCAGTCAGTGTCTTCAGGAGGCTTTGGTGGGTTTATGTGATGGAGCTGAAGGCAGCTGTGACTTGAGACTTCTTGAGCTTCCTACTAGTGAAGGAGCCTATCTTTGAAAAATGTTGATGTTAAGTTCCCCTAAAACTACTATTTTGTCTCCTCCTCCCCCCCCATGCAAGTAAGAAGTTTATTTTTTCTATTCCTATTTTCACTATTGCTCTCAGAAATTAACCTTTTCTGCTCAGATACCACTTGCATGTGATGGCTATGAAAACCTGCCTTGAACCAGGTCCTGTCTGGGTGACCAGCAGAGTGCTATGGCTTTGGATGTATGATGTAATGAACATACACCTTATTTTTACTTGAAAGGAACTTGGGTTTGCATATGTCAATTTCATTATTAGTACAGTAAAAGCTAGGTTGGATTTTTTACTTGATTGCAGAGTAGCTGTTGCCTCAGAAGGCTCGAGCTCTTTAAAAGAAAGTCTCACATGAAAAGCTGCATGAACTTCAACTAATTTAAAAAAAATGTGCATAGAATCTTGTGTCATGAAATATTTGAAGCCTAGGCAAGGCAGCATGGGTAGAAGCTATTTGAATCCATTGATTACTTCTTTTCTGAATCAGATCCATCTGTCCAGATGAAGTGGGGAGGGAAAAAGAAAAAGCTTTTATTTCAGTATAAAAATGCAATGCTGTGCATGGGAAAAACAAATTCCCTGTATTCAAACCATATGCTATGACTGAGCATGGGCGCTGTCTAGTCTGTTATTAATGAATAGTGTTAAGTCTGAGATTAGTTTGGAGTCGCCTCTGCCTGCAATGTCTGGTGGCCTGGACAAACTGCTCCGGGTAACTGAAGGGCTGTGCCAGACAACAGGTGGGGTTTTGTTGCTTTATTGAAGGTAAGCAGCTTCTCGCAATCACTGTTTCTCATGTGCTACCCTTTAAAACACAGCCAAAGGAAAGAGATGAATTTGCTTGGGGTTTTGTAACTTACTAAGACTTGATGCAGTTACAACACTTGATTTTTCTTTTCTGCATAGTTAATGACAGCAATAGGGGTGTAACAGGCTGGTGGTGAACTTCCTAATGGGAAGATAGAGATGAAGTCAGTGAGCTAGAACCCAGAAGTTTTTTAGTGCTCCTGCTTTTCCTCTTCCACCCACTGGAGTCACTTTGGTTTTCTCAGCAGAGGTTTAATTTACATCAGTGCATAATTTACGTCTTTGCTGCATGTGCAAGGTCTGTACTCTGCAAACATTGTCATATTTGTTGGAAGAGCCCTTGTCTCTGTTGCAGAGGCTGTGTCCCACCATGGTTCATGGGAAATTTGTGCTGCTCCGGGAGTCTTGGCCACCTGCCTTGCCATGGACCTGATGCTAGAGCAGGTCCAAGAAGTATTGAAGGTGCTGCCAGCTCTGGGGTATGGCACATCAATCAGGCAGCTTCATGCTACTTATTGCATAAAGGGTACTTGAGCATGAGTTATAATCTGCAGGTGACCATCCAAAGGAGCTTTTCCAGCTTTTTCTCCTATTATTCTTATACCAAAAAAACCTCAGCTAGCAGTGAAATGAAGCAATGACCCTTAAATCTAAATTTCCCCCAATTTATCTGTTCCAGTCAATGTGTATCAATGTTCCAATATAAGCCTTTGTATTTTAAAGCTGCCTGTTCTAGGAGATCTTGGGGTAATTCTGCTGTTAATAATTTAAATGATGAAGTAGACTCGGTGAGAACAATAACCGTGAAACAGATGGAACTGTGTGCAGTGTAGGGCATAAATCCGTGAAAACTCAAGGCTCTGCTGTTGAGCAGCTGAGTGGATTAGCAGCTACAGGAGAGAGCCTGCTGTGGTAGAGGCACGCGCTGCCATCGAGCAGGTGGAGGGGCTCCACAGACGCAAACTTTTGATCTCTCGTCTTCATTTGGGAGATAAAACCCAACAAAACAACCAAGCAAAGCAGCAACAAAGTAAACTCGGTAATACTAGAAATGAAGCTGCCCATTTTTCTTCTCCGCATTGTTCTTTCTGTTCTCAGTTTACCATTTTGAGAAAATTCTCCCTTCCCCAAAGATGCTCTTTTTGTATTTACACATAGGTCCCTCCTTATTCAGTTTTGATTTAAGTGTAGCTGGGGAGCTCAAGGATGGGGCAGATCTTTCAGCTCATGTCAACTGATGCACTAACGTAAATTTGGTACAATCTCCAGTTTCTAAATTAAAAAAAGTTTGACTGAAGCCTGGGCAGAGGAAGGAACCCTAGAACTCAGTTCTCACATGAGATATGCTCTTGTATTTATTTCCGTGTGGTCTCCTACAAAACATATTTAATCTTTCCATGTGCCTCAGCTGGCCTCCTAATGACATTGACCTGCTTCATGTATGTTTGGTGAAAAGGGAAAATGATCAGTGCGTATTTAGCACAACACCAAGTGCCTTTCATTGCCTTTGAGTGTTAGAGGTGAACAACAAACCAGGAGAATTGTGAATTCCCATTAATCAGCATAACTGGTACCTGTATGGTATTATGGAAATGGGGTGGGAACACTGGTGCAGTGGGATGGGAATGGGTTATTAGTCCTTGGGGAAGGACCGGTGGATAAAGAGACTTGGTCAGAGATGGTGTTATGGAAATGTGGTTTCAAGTGGCTGGAAATAGGTGCTTTTATAGGTGTGATAAGTTTGGTGAAGGAGTGCGAGGGAGAGGGATGTAAACTCTGCAGGGCACGTCCCAAACCAGTGTCATCTCTGCAGAGTCATGAGGGTGTAATACTGCCAACTTTGATGTTTGTCCCATCCACACTGCCTACCCTGGGGTCACTGTGCATCTCTTGCCAGGACTGTGCTCCTCAGTGAGAAGGCTTGTGCCCATTATAATCCTTTAGCACCTAATTCAGCTGATGGGTTTTAGTAATAATAAAAAGCCTATTTAAAGAGTGTATTGTCATTGACATAAAAATGACAACATCTTGTATGTTTTCCAAAAATTATTTTTATACTCAGTGGTGTTATTTCCATTTACTTTCTGAGACTATTGCATAACAGTTTCTTTAGGTGCCCTCTACATTTGGTATTAAAAAATGATGAATAGGATCTCTTGATTTCTCCGCCTCCTGCTTTTTTGTCCAGTCGTGTACTTGTCATCTTTTAAACCCCACTTTCATAAGTTTTCTTTACTAATTTTTGTACACTTTCAGTACTTTCACATGGATTATTGGGGCAAAATACTTTTCCATATGGCAGCCAAAACTGAGACAATTATTAAAAAAAACCCCACAACAACCTGTTATTCTGGTTTCCATAAGGATATTCCCAGTACATTTAGTAACAGCCTTGCTAGAATCAACTATTTTGTTGACACTTTTAGCAGGACTGTGTGCTGAGCAGATGTTTTTCATGTCTCACTCACGATTCCTTAGCTTGTTTCCTGAACAGTAGTGCTGCAGTTGCATCTTGCCAGTCTGAAGCTGATAGAAACTGCCTCTTCCTATGCATGTCACATCTTGCCAATCCTAAGGTTCTCCCTGGGTTTGCTGTCCCATAGCCAGGCTGTCCTGTCTGGCATCAAGTCATGTCTCCTGTCATTTCAGAGAAAATGGTCTCAAATTCAACTGGATTTTAAAGCCTGCCTGAGTCTCCATAGCCTCCATCAAAAGATTTGCTCCAGGTGGCAGTGGCTGAACAAAGCCATTCTGTGATTGCCTTGAAAGAGCCAGAGCATCAGTTCTTCTGGGCATCAGCAGGGAAAGCTTGGACACTGCTTTGTCTCCTTATTCTTTGTAGCTTGAAAGCCAATTCAGTGTGAGGGAGAAGGCAGGAAAACAGTATTTAAATGGGCAGGAGGGAGGAAGCAGTGGAGCTGGGCAGGAGGCTAGAGGAGGAGCTGGTAAGGGCAGAGGAGGCAGAGCTGGAGGGTGTGAAGATGAGATATGGAGGAGCATGTGGGGGAAATAGAGGAATGACAGTTGAGAAATGATGGGGAGAAAGGAGCAGATGGAGATGCTTTTCTGATCAGCTCTGGAGAAGGATGCTCATGACGAAGTGAAACAGCTCTCCCTGGAAGTCAACTGCGATTTCATGTGCAGGGAAACGTGTGGTGTGCAGAGGTGTGAGGCTGGACATGGCATCCTGTGTTCCACCCTTGGGAAGGGGAGCCTCCATGTGTCCGCCTTGCTGCTGCTGCTCAGACATGTTTTCTAAAATGTGTCAGAAGAAAATCTGGGCTGATCACACTGCTGTGGCTGAGGGAGCATAATGGCTTGTTCATCCACAGAACATCAAATGTTAGCCAAGGAAATACTATTTTCCAATGTAGTTGCTTTACTGTTGTGCTTCCCCGCTCCCAAAGCAGATGTGGAATAATTCCTTTGGTTTTAACCATGTGTCAAGGGCTCTCCCTCATCAGAGGTATTTGAGTTTTCAGATTAAATTAGGTCACATTAGAGTTGCAAACTCCTGTTCCCTAGGTTATGTCCTTCTCCCAGAAGAAAAGCTGAGGACAGCAAACTGACTAGATGCTACTTCAGTGCAAAGGTAATCAGTGCTGCTCCTAGTACTTGGTTTTCTGGTGGGGAGTTGTATTCAATTTGCAACTGGTGCACAACGAAGAACTTGAGAAAATAAACATATAAGAAGTCAGGGTGGGTTTTGGTCACTGGTGATTGTCCCCACAATTCACCTTCCTTGTATTAAGCTCCACTGATACTGGTATTATGGAAGGACTATAAATGAACTTAGAATACCACTTTTCTTCCTTTCCAGTGAAGTCCAGCCTGTTCCGCAGCACACTGCTCCTCTAACTCTCTCATGCATGCTGTTTCTCAGAGGAGCTGTAAATGGTCATGACTTTCTCACCAGACTCAACCCTAGCAGGTTAATCTCATGGTTTAGGTTCTTACTTCACTACTTAAATACAGGTGTTACATCAAATATTTTGTGGTTTTACTTAATACAAAGTGCTGCACAGCTGAGTTATTGAGACTTGTATTGCAGATTTGCAGAGTCTTCAGATCACTTAAACGGGAAGGAACAGGGTCTGTCTTTTGCTGTCCTTTTGCTGTGCCACCATGGCTTATACATCTGGGCACTGGCTCAGCTTCTGCTGTGTCCACTCCTGTGGTTCTGCAAAGAAAAAGGCAAAACCAAAAGAAAAACCCTGCCAAAACTTCATGGTTTCAAAGAGAGGATTAAATCAAATAACCCCAAAGTTCAGAAACCAGAGAGCAAATAGAGAACCTCAAAGTGGGTATTTGGGAAATGTCATGCTTTCCGGGCACCCAAGTTGTGAATTTGCATGCTTAGAACTGCATCTCTGAGCCTCGCAGTTCCGGGGAGTGGGTGCTGGCATTAGCTGCCATTAGATAAGGTTGTCAAGACTGGTTTAAATTAAGCTAGGGGAGATAGAGAGTTGAGCTGAACTCCTCTGTGCACCTCCTCGCTCCCCTCTTCCCGCATCGCAGCAGCCTGGCAGAATGCTGGCTCTACAGAAATCCGCAGTATTAATAATGAGTTCCCGACTGTAACAGAATGAGGAATGAGGTGGGATTTGCAAATTGCTTAAAATTATTGCACTTAATTATAGCTAGACCTGTTAAGCAACTAAGAAAGGCTGACTGTCCTGTGCCTGTCCTGTGCTGGTGACTGTTAGCTGGGCCTGTCAAAGGTCCCCATCGCCCTTTCCCACCCAGTGCTGTTAGTGAGCGCGCCAAGTTGTGTTTTCTTTCGCAGTGAAGTTTTACAGGACTCTGCAGCCATATCCCAGGGGTGGCACTGCCTTGACATCCCTGCACAGCGATGGATCTGGCTGCTGTGACATTTCATTATGCTGATTTTAACTGGCATGAGTAAAACTTGTGGACAGGTTCTGGTTTTGTGAGGGGGAGGAAAGAGTTGAAAAAGCAAACCTTAAATTAAAATAATAACAGTGTGGGCCAACAAACAGCACACACATGTACAACAAAGAGAGTCACCCTAATAAATACATTCACTTTGATTTACGGTGCTGTTATAATCCATCCCCTCATCCTCTCGGTACTTGGGAGGTTTTTTTTGTGTGGTGATGAAGGACAAATCAATGTTGGATCTTTTCATTCTTTTAATAAGAAGAAAATAATTCCCCGTCTGTGTTCTGCCACTCTTGGGACTTGGCTTCAAACCCCATATAAATCTGTAAAAATGTAGTATTGCCTTAGGATCTTCTTCCTCCTGCTGCTGGAAGAAGGTTTTCCTGAAGATGTTTTTGAGCCTTTTGCACATAAACCTGTCTGCTCCAACTCACCTTCCTGTCCTGTGGATTTGGGCAGTGGTTGCCCCTGGTCCAGCCATTGCCTGTGAATGGGGAGGTGCTGGGAGGCGGCAGCCCTGCCAAAAAGGCAGAGCAAACTGCTGAATGACCAGCAAAGGGTGAGAAGCACAAATGTTTATAGCTCTGTAATACTAATGATACTGAAATATAAATAATGCCAAGGCAGTGTCATTTGTCCGTGGGGATCTCGTAGTGCTCCACAAGCAAAGTGTGAGTGTGATGTGAGCAGCTCCATGGTGAGGGGCACCAAGAAGTCAGAGACAACTGACAGAAGGGAAAGAAATTTGGAGTGAGATGTGAAATGTGGGCATGACTGTTGGAGATGCTGACACTTCCCTTGTTCTTCTCCTGCACAACAGCAACTTTGTTCTTTGTTGTATTTATGGCCTGCACCACCAAAATAACCCTGTGCAGGCTGGGGAAGCTCAGCCTAGGGGTCCTGGCTGCCTGTGTCTGCCTGGCTGGAGTAGCCTAACTCACATGGGCTTTCCCCAGGGCCTGGTGATGTGTCTCCTGGCGTGGAGAGTGATAGCAATGAAACCTCTTCCATCTGCAGCATCGCCTGCAAGCAGGGAAGGGCTTGCATTCTGTAGTGTCCACTGGAGAGGAAAACCTGAGTAGAAATGTCACTGGGCTGGAGGGGAGCAGTTTATTTTTCTATATTTCTTTAGTGTTTTTGTGTTACAGTGGTGAATACAGAAATGCTTCTATAGATTTTATTCCCTTGAAGTAAGTAACACACCTAAAATTCTCCCGTAAGAATAGAAAAAATATCTTCTGGACCCATAAGAGAAAGTTACTCATTCCTAATATGTTGGGTTTTGTTTCTCTCATTATATGTACTCTTCACAGTATATTTACAAAATGCTGTGTTTAAAATGATAAAAATAATGATAAAATTAGCCCATTTTATTTACATGTAATGTTATTTTAGTATCAGCCTCATCAATATCATGCAATATTTCTGTAAAGAAATTGTAGCAATCTTAGAAATGCTTCTCCCGATATAAAACAAACACCTTAAAATTCCTCTTTTGCCTCCCCTTAACCAAAGATACTTAGGACAGTTAAACATATGAACTATTTTCTTCTCTCTGTGGAATTAGGTGATGAGTAATTTAACATAAATGCTTTGCAGTGCATTATTGTGAAATACATTTCATCAAGTGCATTATCTGATATTTTCAATTCTATAAAAATAAAGAGTGTAGTTCCATGAACCAGGTTTCTGCATACTGTAGGCATGTAGCTCCTGAGTGAACGCACATACTACCCTGTACAAGCAGACAGCATGCCTTTGGGGTCGTATATATAGCACAGCCCTGGAATAGAAGTTTTAAAGTTTTTGTATAGAAAACAATGTTATTGCCAGATAAAATTATCAGGGTAAACCTAACAGATAATTTCTTTGCGGTGTATTTTTACACGAATCCCCTCCCCCCATCTTTTTAATGCTATGTGTAGGCATAGAGACTGTATTACTGTGCACCAAAGGCTCAAAAAAGCTTTTATTGCTGTTGAGGGAGCTGCATGTATTACATGTGTGTATTGGGGGAAGACTATTTCACATCCTAACTCTGAGGAGCAGTAGGGGAGAGTGTGGGAAGGGGATGTCTATCCCCGCAGCCTCTGCCGACCACAGCACTCTTAAACCTGGGTGGGTTGGAGTGATGCTGGACCCCATGGGGCTGGAGACAGGCAGTGGGTACTTCCAGGCACTGCATCTCACGGAATCAGGCAGAGGGATACCCCTCACTGGGAATACAGCCATGCTTCTGCACTTAAAAGAGCATTTCTTTCCAGCTGCCAAGCATCCCTGCTCTTGCTCCTGGTCCAGGACCTGTTTTTCCATGTTTGGTGAAAGCTATGTGGTTTCTAAATCATTTTCCTGCAGCCTTTAACCTGAGCAGATTACATTTTGGGCAACGACAGAGGACAAGCCTGCTGTCAGAGCAGAAAATCAAATTTTTTTGATGTGATGTTGTTGCATTAAAAGGGCCAATCTTGTGTCATGTAACATGTGAATAATGAGACTAGCATGTGATGTCAAAAATTTCCAACTGCCTCATAAATAAATGCAGTCCCTCTCTCCCCCCAAAAAGGTCACCCTGCTTGAACCTGGGCTCGCATCCCAAATTACCAGCGTGCTCGGAGTCAAGGTTAAAGGTACAGTATCCCCTTTCAAAAGGCACATGTCAGTGTCTGTGCTGGGAATGATAAATAACACTTGAAACAGACTATCAATTTCCAAGGGCCCTGCCCCCCTTTTCTGTAGTGCCGAACTTTGCCGAGGGTCTGGGCCTGGGGAGGGAGCAGATACTGTGCCGTGGTTTGCAGCGAGCGAGAGCTTGCTGTGATTTTGACTGCCCTGGCTCTTACTCTGGCCACGGGCAGTCCGGCCCTTCAGACGCCGGCAGGGGCTCCCACAGCATCTGCTGGGTCGCTAGACTGGGAAGCCTGTAAATGTCACTGCCCTTAAGCCAGCAAAGTCATTTAGATAGCTAATTTCACACGCTTAAGTGTTTAAAGCTTTATGCGCACTTAGGTCATTAAGGTTGCAAAATGAAGCAACAAAGTGAAAAAGTTTGGAAGTGCTGAAGTTTGCACCTCCAACCCAGCTCACCATCCCTGGGGGAAAGTGACTGATCTGGCCTGAAATCACCCTGGCTCATAGTGCTTATTTGAGGGGAGCCTTGGCTGATTTGGGCAGGAGGACAGAGTGGCCCATGGTGAGTGTGACATATCTCCCACTTTCCCTCTTACCTTTCTTGTGCCTCCTCTGTGTGCTATTTACTGTACAGCAGCCAAACAATGTGCTGGCTGCAATGCAGAGTCCGTTCTTTCTTCCTCAATTAATCATGCATCTCTTGAGGTGCAGTGGTACTTAGTAAACTGGAAAACACCTTCTAAATTTCCTTATGAAATACCATGTTGTTCATAGGGCTTAAAGCCAAAATAAATCACTATTAACCCATTTTTACACCCAGGCAAGACAGTCACTGTTGTTAAGGTCATGTACATAAGTTACATACCTGAATTTGGTTTAAATGGGTCTGTGTGTTTATAAGCAACAGATAATTTTGTTATTCAGCACCAATCCATAGCATTCCCTGCTGTGCTCACTAAATGAGGTCAGGCTCCTGTAGAAGGATAGCAAATTAGCATATAATTAAAGCATGTGTAACAATGCATATGCAACAGAGGGACAAACTAAAGTTGAAGAGGTAAGTTTAATGATAGTATTTTCTAGTTTTTTGCAACTTCAGCACTTTATACATAGCCTTTCTAATGAAAACCACATGTGGGTCTTAGAAGGCAGCCTGTGGTTTCTGTGGAGCATGTGTGAACCTAGAGGGGTATTTCAGTCAGCCAGTTTGGCCAAGTACTTTCCAGCAACTGTATGGCTGGGGGATACATTTTGCTTGTTTGTTGCATCTGTAGGTTTGACAGTTTCCAGACGTCACCTCTGTTTTCCAGGCTCACTCCAAATTTGGAGTTTTATTATCTTGGCTCTTTGGTGATTTAAGCAGCTGGGAGTGTCAGTGGTCTTTTCTGCAGCGGAGGGTATGGCAGGAGGCAGATGTCACCCAGGGTGGCATCTTTGGAGGTAGGTGCAGACATCTGTGTGAGCCATCATAGCTCTCTGTAGGGCAGTAGAAACAGATAAACCCTTTCAAAGACCAGCTAGGACAGGTCAGGGTGCTGCCTATTCCTCTCCAGAGAGCTATTTGTCTGTCCTGCCTTGGCTGCCCTCTGCCACATCGTTCCCTCTCCAGCGGAAGTGCAGGGTACACAAGCTGATTACATCAGACTTACCAACAAGCTGGATATCCCAGTGGAGAAAATGAATCCCACCCTACGTCCCTTCTGATGCCCGGGGCTGCCTGCACGCTTCCATCCCCACAAAACCCACCAGGTCTTTGGAGGAGATGGATGGGTGACCTCTATCCTAAGAAATGAGGCATCCCCTGTTGCTGCTGTTGCTTAACCAAGGGAGAGATAGAGCTGATGCCACCAGACCAATAGGGATCATTACTCACATATTCAGTATAAACTAATAGCTATGGTGGAGCATTGCTGTGTTTAGGTGATGAATCAACTGTTAGAATTGTCTGTGTGATGTCTCTTGGCACGTTTTCTCCTGGTACCTACTTAACGTTATTAGCCTGGCAGCCACATGAGTCCAGACTGTGGCAAAAATGAGTCTGTTGCCCTAATAGCAAGTGATGCGTGAGGAACTTTTGAAAGAACTTAAAGAGATTATTAAACTCTATAGTATTTTCTGAATTTGAAAGCTTTTTTTTTTTTTTTCTTTTTTTTAAGAAGCGTTTATTTTAAGAAAGCTTTTTCCATCTTTGGCTCTCCATTAATGAAATGCTGAGTGCTGGACTTACAGTAGGTCACTTCTGTGAGCTGTAATGGTAATAATTCTCAACGTGAAGCCTCTCCCCTGCCCAACCAATACCCTGACTTCTCTTTTTTAAACATTTTTTTGTTAAGTTATAATTAAAGTAACAGTATATAAACTAGTTCGGCACATAAAACCTATATTCATGTTTACTTAAACAGAAGGAATGCGGGTTTATGGAATTAGGTCTGTAAAGGAGGTTGGAAGACAGTGTAGCTCTAGGTGCTGCTGCTGGGCACAGGGAAGGGTGGCTTTGGATCTATTTGCAGATCCACTGGCCTGTCCACTCTTGCCTCCTTGGAGCAGCTCAGGGACCTTCCCTGGCTCTGTGGTGTGCCAGAAGCCTACGCCCTGGGAATGCATCTGCTGACCTGCTCTGTGTAACAGCCGTCAACCCCAAACCCTACTGAAGCAGCTACATCTGTTTTGGCTTTGTTCACAAGGCAGAGGGGAGGGAGGTGCTCTCTGTGGTCAAGGGCCAAACTACATGTCATATTTCATTACCTTCATTAGCTACTACAGAAGGCTGTGTTAAAAAGAAGGCTGTGGTTAACTCTTCAGCTGCCAGCTTTTTCTTTTTTTTTTTTTTTAATTCAGTTTTAATTTCACTTCCTGCTCTTCTCAATACATCTTTACCTTTAATTTTAGCTTATCAAACCCATAAATCATATTTATGCCCAGGATTTTGCCCCCTTAGTGTAAAAGAGGCAGCCAGCTGCTGTTTCATTTCCAGCTAGCAGCTTGGACATTTGCTGAACCATCTGGAAACAGTTATGGAAACAGTAGTGTAAACCCAAAAGGGAAAGTGTATTTAGCAATAAAGCTTTCCTTTTTATTTTGTCCATGGTTGTCTTTTTCTTTTCCACCTCACATTATTCTGTAGACTTAATAATGCTGATTTCTTTTGAGGAAGGTAAAGGTGAAAGGGCATTTCGTGATTGTGGTAAGGTTGGGGTGAATTTAGTGCCTGGTTAAAGATGCAATTTCTTGTATAAACAAGTATCATGAAAAAGAAAGAAAATCTTCCTATGCATCAAATACACAAAATATACTATAGAGATGTTTTATGACATATTAATGTATCAGATGTCATCAACATATGATGCTTCATCACATTTTTGGGGTTAGTGTGTCAGGAGCCTCGCTTTAACAGAATGGAATATGAACACAGGTACCAGCCTGCCACATTTAACTTTCCATCTGACATGCTATAGGTGTTCATAGCACAACCCTTCTGGAGTGAGAAGATAGCATTTGGGGGCTTTTAACATGTATCCTCTAATTCAGCAAGTGTTTGAAAACTCTGCAATCCTGTTAGTTTTGGAGCCTGGGAACCACATGCTACATGTATTGTCTGAGCCACATGTGAAAATTCTTTTAGGAGGCAAATGAAGAAAACATGCTGAAAATTTTTTAGAAAAAGTTAGGAATGGATTAACACTGTAAATGGTTTTGATATTTCTGTATTACAGAATTGACAGTAGGAACAAACCTGAATTACATATTAATTAGTAAAAATACTGAAAAAGAGACTGTGAAACTGATACCATTTCCCTTCGCAGTCTGTAAATCTCCTTTTTCACAGGCAAGTATCTATTTGTTATTTATTCTGACATTTTTACGCAGATATGTGGAGACATAATCTGTGCTGAGGCAAGATAGAGCAGGATTAAGATTTCACTCTTTATCTGATGTCAACAACAACACATACAGTATCTTCACTATTATTCTTAAAATCCTCAAAGCCTGTGTTCTGAAATGACTTTAAAATGTTTTAAAGGGCATGTATGAGGGGCACACTTTTCTGCAGCTATGCCTGTAATGTCAAGCAGGTAGTGGGTTTTTTTCTCAAAATTTAATGAGAATTTTGATTTAGAATGAGATTTCTACCTGGCTATATTTTGGCTGGCACAGCTGACTGCTACTTCAGAACTGTACACCTGTAGTAATACATGCTTTTTAATGGGAATACCTACACAACCATAGCTATAGTCGTGCAAAAGCAGCAGGATTAAAAAATGAGGCAGAACAGCAAAATACCACTTTTAATTTATCATTTAGTGGTAGAAAAAGGTTTGTTTACTTCTTTTTCATCTTCTGTGCTCCTAAGACTTTTGGCTGTTATTTTGAAATGTATTTTATAATAAAACCTCAGTGGTTATGTTGCCTAGGGCTTTAGTGCCCATTTTCAAGGAAGGAAGTATTCTTAAGCTTAAAAAAAAAATTCCATTGACTGATTACGTTTCAGCACTTTAGTTGGATGCTGCTGCTACCTTGAAATATACTTATTATAGTAGAGATTTAACAATAAGTCTTTGTGATCCCATGAATCAAAAAGGTTCAGTAACTCCTGTATGCTACAGGTAAGATATAATTTTTATTCTCTTTCAAGCAATTAGTTTAATTTTACAGGCTCAGTGTGTGCAATCTATAGTTATTTTTAAAGGTGAATTCATTCGCTCCCATAATTCCATTTGCAAGCATATGCGTGTGATGTATGTGTCCTGCTAGTGCATCTTTTAAGAGCTGCCCTTTGGGCGCTGGTGGCTGACGTGAGGTGATGGGCTATGTCTCTCCAGCCTCTGCTGTTCCCCAAGACCGGCTCCTGCAGACCCCAGGGCAAAAACATCTGCCCCACTCTTGCTTGGAGAGCATCCTCAGGGGCTGCCCAGCAAATGGAGCCACTTTGTTCTGCCCAGCAAGGGTTTCGTTAGCTATAAGAGTCATGTTCCGTTTGTTGGTGCCATGGGAAGTGCAGCATCAGTTTTGCTGCTCGTACTGGTCCTTCTCTTGCCTCTGTGGTTCTTATCCATGTGAGGATCTCCTAAGGAGAGGGAGGGAGATGGACCTGGGTCTGTTAAGATCATTCTCCAGGGCTATTGCTGGAGACAAACCCAATCATGTGCAGCAATTTTTATTTGACGTAGGTACTGCAACCTTTGATGCAGTCAAGGATAAAATATTATGTTCTCCCTATTAAGAGATTCATGGACATGATTCTCACAACTGAAGTATGTTATGCCAGACTCTTTGCACTATGTGGTGATCGTAAAGCCGTACTAACCCATCACTGAAAAGACTGAAAAGACTTCATTCTTGGTCCTGCAGCTAATGTGTTAACTGGAAGCCATGCTAATTCCCAAGATTAAAACTCACAGAAAGACAGGGATTGTCAGGAGAAGCCTCTCAGGCTGTGGCTTTTACTGCAAGGCCTCAAATTAATTCTCCTCCAAGTCAAGAGCATTTGGCCTTAGCTACAACAAAGACAGTCACATTTCGTTGCAGTTAGGTTTCAAAGCCTGTTTGCCCAGGTGCTTGTTTGGTTGTCCTCAGTAGAAGAACCTCAGGCAACTCTGTAGAGTGCAAAACAAAAATAACCCCTCACATGCTTGTGCTGAGAGCTCCCCAGAGCCTGCAGGCCTGATATCAGCCACTGCTGCCTGACCCTCTGCCCACAGATGCTTCCAGCGGGAATGCTTGGCACAGAGCGTGCTGCTCTAAAGTGAGAAAGGAAATGGGATTACATGGCAAGGTCACCTAGCATGTGCACAGGGGTGTCCAGAAGATGAGCAGGGAATAGATCCCCCCTCTATCAGTCCATTTCCCCCTAAAAACTCCATGAAGCTATAATCCTTTATACTTATCAGTGTGGATATATTTAAAGCATATTCCTCTTGTTCCCCAGGGATGAACAAATACCTGCATGAGTGCAAATCCACTGCCAACACGGACAGTGATACAGACACATTACAGAAAGAACAACTAATGAATACACTCCATACAATGCAGATTCCTTTTTCAAGGTTACATCGGGTGAGCACACCTGAAGCAGGGATGTTCTGATATGAGGAAGGCTGTTAGTCATCATGTGCTACAGCCAGTTAAGGCCTGGAATAATTTTCACAAGATTTTCTTGATTTTTTTGAGCGTCTAAACAGAAGGTTGAGTAGGAAGTGTGGAACAAGACGTGCTTTTGCAGCTGTGAGAAGACATAGGAGGTAAAATGTGGACTCGCTTGGTGATTGCAGTGAGGCAGTGGCCCTGTATGCTCAGAGGGATTGTGCACCAGGGAGGAATCCTTGAGCATGTTTCTATCTAGACAAACAAGAAACACTCTGATAATCTTCAGATTTGCAGTATCTTAGTTCCAAGTAACATGTGTAAAATCAGTTGCTATTTTGAAAACGGGGGTTTGATTTCATCATTGGCTAATACGTTATTCCTTATATGGCAGAATGGTGATGTTTACTCAGTTTGGCAAAACTGCTTTAAAAGCCTAGCTAAAGTAAGTCTGTACACGTGAAGTTATTGCTGCTGCACTCTCATTTCCATAGGTGTTCACAAAGACTAATAGGAGGTTGTGCTGAGTTTATGTGTAAGTGCAAGTAAAATGACTGAAGAAACAAAGCACTTAGAAAACCAGTGTACACTGCAGCGCTTCTGTGGCCACAGGTCTCTCTACAGTCTTCCCAAGACCGGAGTTCAGGGATGAAGTAGATGAGGAGTATGGTACCTTGGGAGGATCACGCAGGGCTAGAGGAATGATATACTGTGGCTAATGTAATTTGTGAGGGACATTTTCAAGCATTGTATGAAAGTGCTTACTTCCTGCTTCTAACTAGAGCTATTAGTATATCACTTTCAAAATGAGCAGTTTAAATTAAAAGCTAAACTAAAAGATACCTGGCTGCATCTGGGACTTGTTAGAAGCTTCATTCAGATATGCTATTGTCACATTTTCCAAGAGTCGGAGGATGTGGAAGATAATTATCCCATCCCATAGACAAGCCTATTTGTTCCTTACGCCACTTGTTTCTATGGCTGTGCAATATGAGTCTATCTATCTTCTTTTTCCTCCTCATTGAAAGAGTACAACAGACTTATCAGGCTGCTGGTATCCTTAAATTTCCTGTTTGCATATGATGTAAACATAAACATTTTATAAAGTTAAGTTTGTCTGGATTCCCTTAGCCCTAGATCACCTTATAAATCTGCAGATTGCATGTTTCATTATGACCCTCAAAGTAACAAGTCCATCATGCCAGCCAGTCTTTAAGGAGAATTCACCCATTCTGGTGAAGACATCTTCTGCAGCATCTGCAATGTTGCAGCAGGCCTAGTGTACATGATCAGTGTGAGTGTAGAAGTCCCTCAGCTGCACACTAGAGATGATGACAGCAACTTGGAGGCATTCCATGTCCCAGTGAGCTGGTGGGTAGCCAATAATCCTGCTGCCCTGGGCTGTGACCTGGCTGTCTCCTAGCTCCTTTCTTGCTTGCCAGACATGGCAAATGTCTCTGAAGCTCGGCTGGCCCTTAAATCCTTCATCACACAGGTGCTGTTCAGTTTTCATTCTGTTCTAGTTTGCGCTCAGAAGGATGGGCATGACAAGAATGATGGGCTTTGTCTGTTTGGGCTACTGGACCATTTTGGTGGAAGTTTACCCCATATTGTGCAGCAGCACCCGAACACCCAGAACATCTGAAGAGCTAAAATCTGTCTAGACTGGGTCCTAAATTCCACTTCTGTAAGAACAGATGGTCTTCACAATTCCACATGCTGACTTCCTTCCTTTCTGCCATTACCTTTAACTGGGACTTGTCAGCACCAACTTATTGCAAAGGACTTTCTGAAGAGTAAACTGATGTGTGGTGTCTTGATGGTACAGCAATGAAAACGGTTCTTCCCAAAATTCATTAAGCTTTTTGTTTAATGTTCTGCTTATTTGAGTTAAAGTCTTTGAAATGAACAGTCTGTTTTGACAGGGACAGGGTGCCTGATCACCCAACCAGCCGTAGCCCCTTGAGTACTATCACAGTAATCTTTACATATGGCTAAAAGAAAATTGGAGGGGCCCATTTGTGCTGGTGAAGAAGAAAACAGAAATTTCAGGAGTGGAAGGGAGGAGACGGAAGGGATTGCCTTTCTTTGCATTAATATAAGATGAAGATTAATTCTTCTAGCAGGTTTCTGTCGTCTTATCAGAATTCAGTGATTTTCCATTTTGGATCAGTGCAGTGCCAGAATGTAAATCCCATCGCCTTGTGTCTTTCAAAATAAAATCAAAAAGCCTTACTTATTGCTTATATGGGCAGCTAGCACACTTTAAGAAGAAAGGTTCAGACAGGAATATAATAAGGCCCAGGAAAGTGGCAGCATGAAAGGAATGACCTTTATTTGCAATCATAGCTGAGATTTACAGTTTATTACTGATAGCTTTTATAAAGAGCCATTCAGTTCAGAGGTGAGAGGTTTGTCATCTGGAAATGCAATTAACTTTAGCCTTATCCCAATCCCCCTGGTCTTAGTGTGAGCAGCACTTCAGCAATATCATGATTTCCCCTCTAATTTCTTTTTCCCCTACGTTTTTGTCTCTTATATCCCTTGTTCTTTAGCATAAATGCAGGTGCATGTTTTTTGCTGCTATTAGTTCATTATTATTAGATGCACCTTTGAATTTTTTATTAGATCCAGCTTGATTTTTGAATGAGAATATTTCAAAGAAGAGTGACATTTAAACCTGAGAAGAACTAAGGTAACTCATGGAAGAGAATTGCGCTAGATATGTCAAAAATTAATTGCAGATATGGCAAATATAAAGAAAAAAAGGGGGGTAGAGGGGGAGAAGGAGAAACAGTTGCTTTTTAAATTGCAATGATTATTGCTCTTCCACACATAAAGCCCATATACGGACGCCCATCCTTGCCTTGATATTTGGTTATATACACTTACACATCAGCCAGATGTGGATATGCCACGTGTGCCCACGTATACACACATCAAGGAATACAGCATGAAGAAATGAAAGTAGTTTTGGTATCCCTGCTGTGTGCCTACGAGAAATCCCCGAAGGTCTATTTGTGTTTCAGAGGTTGGCTTTTATGGCCCCTTCTTGTCTGTTAAGTCAGGTCTGTAGGAATTTAAGAGCCAGACACAAAAGCAAGAATTCAGTGCACTTGGCCAGTTGGTTTAGGTTATTTGACATGTAGGCTGCTAAGTTTTCTACAGTAGGCTACTGCCAGATACATCAGAGGGGAGCGCGGCTATAACAGAGGGATACCTCCTGTGCCCAGGGGCTGCTCACCCACTGCCCAGCCCCACTGCACCCTGTGTACCTGCAGCACGGCAACCACTGGCTGAAGGGACAGCAGGGATTCCTACGGACTATGCTCACTCCTGAGTAAACCAGAGCAGAATCATTACTGCCACGCTGGTTTTCATACCTACTTTATTGTGGCTATTATTTTCATCAGTGTTAGAGGTTAATATCCATGTTTTTCTCCTCTGCTGCCTGAACACAATAGGGGCTTAGCGTGGAGTCAGCCCAGGTAGCCGAGACAGCAACACCATCCCCAGATGAAAGATCCCTTAGGAGGGTCCCTAGCTTATGGTAGGAATTGGAAATGGTCCTATCACAGCTTGTCCTGTTGGGACGTGGGGCTGGGGCCACTGCAGAGGATTTTGTGTTTTGTCTTGGTAAGAAAGACATAGACTGAATATTGTGTGAAATGGGGAGGGTGTGAGGTGTGGACAGCACCTGGCTGGGGATAGATGTTGATTCTCTGCTCATCCTCTCCAGCCAGGGTGTCCCAGTGGTACCCAGGTGTCTGATAGAGCAGAGAAAAAGGCAGCCTGGTTTCAGTGTCCTTAAAAACACCTTTCTGTGGTGCAAACAAGTGTTAATGCAGAAGGGGAGATTACCTCAAACAACGTGCTCTCTAACTGGGGAAGTAAACACTGCCCTTTGCTGCAGAAAGCTTTTGTTCTGTGGCACTCTTTATCTTAATGATATTCCAGTCCAAAAAGCCTCTTTCATGTCTCTTGATAGCAATAAAGAAACCTCAGTTGTACTTACCCATTTATTTTTTTTTTCTTCTACCCAAAGATCCCGAACTGGGTAAGGGTGTCCTTGGCTGGAATGCTTACCTTTGTTTTCCTTTTTTTACCACTGTTTTTTCCTTAAGCAGAGTGCTTTTATCTTAACACTCCTGGTTACAGAGGAATGGTAGTGCTGCTTCCAATGCAATTATTTATTTTGTTTGGAGGCAGAGGATCTGATTTTCCTGAGCTGAGAAATTGAATCAGTTCATAAATCCTGAGGTAAACCTGTCCTGCTCCCTCGGTATGGAAGCAGTAGTGGAGATGCTGTACATACAGCAGGATTGACTGTTGCTTTGAAATGACTGTGTTTGGTGTTTTCTGTTGTGTAATGGAATCGGAGAAAGCTAAAATATAAATAGATGATAAACTTTCATTTTGTAGTTAATATCCTAGACAAACTGTTCCAATTCAGATTTGCTTTCCTCTTCTGAGTATCGGGGTGAAAAGAAATGAGTTCACAGATCGTCAAGTAACTGTCTTGGGTTTTGATCTGTAAGGTGAAGAACAATTTCGGCAGCAGTTTTTCTCCCATCAGCCAGGTAGGTTTTTAAAAGTCCATGGAAATAAGACAAAAATAAAGGTGGCATATGCTAAAAGGCAGGAGGAAAGCAGCAACCCAGTAGCATTGCCTTGGGGGCAACTCCCTTTCATATTAATATTCCTATCAATTTAAGAATTTTGCTGAACATTCCCTTCCTTTGCTAACCTGTAGAGATATGGTGGGGTGCTACATGCTGATAGGTATTTTAAACAGATGTACATAATAAGAAAGGATTATATACACTCTATCAAGTCAATCCTTATTAACTGGTAAATATATTGTTACAATGGTAGATACTAAGTCAATGCTAATAAATAAAACAAGATAAACTGACATGTTTTTAGTTGATAGAAAATGTCTAATAATTATTGTTAAGACTAGTACCCAATATTAAGTGTTGCCTATAGTTGGACTAAATGATTGTTGTAAGTCCTTTCCAACTGAATTAGTTTATCAAAAGCAATATGAGACCTATAATTAATGATTTAGAATTTTCATTAAGGATCTAATGAAAGGTACAAAATCAAAGCTGACTAATTGAGGTTAACCTCAGAATCAGAAGTAGCAAATGCCACTGGACCAAAGCCAACCTTAGGAAACTGGAGAAATTGGGAATTTTTATTTCAGGTATTCAAGTGATATTCAGCCCAAAGGAATGTAGCCTTGTACTCAAACATCGGGAAAGTGGCACAGATCTGATGTAAAGATTTAAGGAGACTGAGTCAGGAAAAGATCTGTCATGGATTTTAGTCAAAACATCACATTGCAATAAAAATGCCATTTTTTTTTTGTTTGTGAATATGCAGTGAAATTACAGTTAAAGTTAGGAGTTTTGATATTGCAATCTGCTCAGCTTGTGCACCCATGTCTAGATGCATTTCGGTGAGGATGTGGAGAAATTCCCAGGTACAGAGGGTGCATGAGACATTCCTCCCAGCAACTTTTTCCTTCTGATTATTAGCAGTGATTTTATTAAATGGTCAGCGGTTTTCATGCAGTAGTAGCAGGAAGAGATGATGACTTGAATAGATGATGAAAAAATTCCTGTTTCTGGTGGCAGCACAGAGGCTTTTGTAGATGTTTGCCCCTGCCTTGGATCAGGACCCATGAGGAACCAGAGGCAGGTTCCAGAGCCCTGGCTCAAATTTGTCCCCAAAGCTGGGATACGGAGGCATGAACTGCTGGTCCTGTGGGGCTGCGTGGCCATTGGCCTCCGCGTCTCTGCTGACAGTGGTGAGTGCCTTCCCTCAACTGTCTGGAGTACATGGTGGCTCAGAAATGGTTAATAGATTTTTATGGATTCATTTAATCCACTAGAAAGTAAATTCAGCGTGTACAGTGTGTGGATAATTTTTGTTTCTTTTTAATCACATGAAAAGTTAAATGAAAATAAACTGTGTGCTCATCCACAGAGAATTAAAAAAAGGAGTCTGTTTTCTGTAAAAGAAAGAAAAGTAAGAGAATTTCTAAAACTTGGTGATGCCAGTCATAATGTGGCTACTCCACTGCCATAGCTTCTGCTATGCCATGGACTTCCAGAACTCTCAACTTCTGGTGATGGCTCTTCTTCTGCCTGTTTTTTTTTCCCAGTAGTCACAGGTTGATGGCACACTGACCACTGTAATAAGTTAATGATTCTGTTTCTAATGTTGTCCTGGTGGATCACGGGGTGGGAGTGCTTGCATCTATGTTTTAATTAGGAGGGTGAAGAATTAACTCCAACTTAGATGTTAGGTACCTCACCTCGTGCAACTGCTGCAGTCTGCACAGTCTGCAGGTCACCTGCGTCTTCCTGTCTCCTGTGAAAAAGCAGTAAAGTTTCCTAGTATACCTGGTGTATGTCCTACCCAAGGATTCAATAGAGTTTTAGTTGCTTTTAGTCTTTGAACAGAGATATACAGCAAACTATTTTGAAAATGAAAGATACATGGGGTAGAATTGCCCAAAGGAAGGTTGGTTTGAAATTTAGGGGCACTCGGAGCAAGAACAATGGGAATATCTATGGGTAATTCAGTGGAGCTGTTCTTTGGTTGGGTTTTATATTTTCATTTTGGTAGAAGAAGTGAAATTTGGTTACAAATACCAGTGGCGCAGGCCCCTGGCAGGTGTCTTGCTGCTAACAGGAGTGGGTGCCTGGTGAGAGGGGGCTGTGTTTGCTGCAGAAGGCAGAGTCAACAAGGCAGTAAAACAAATACACTTTATAGAGCATAATCTATTTTACCTTAGTCATTTGCAAATGAACATAAATGGGTCCATGTGAAACATGGATAGTAACCAAGATGTGGTAGGAAATTAATTAGAATTTATTTATAATTACACACTTGAGCCTATTAGTTACACTATCTGTGTTTTAATTGGTTTCATTTTCTGAATTTCCTCAGACTTTAAAAAATACAGTAGCATTTAATTTAAACGTTGTAAAGTTTATACCTAGAAACACATGTTAAGTCAAAATGGGGAGATTTTTTGGAAATTGGGAAATCATGTTTTGAAGAATTAAGCACTCTGTGATTTACAGCTTTAGATATTAACAGAATTCAGCCCTGGGATAGAACCTGAGATATATGTAAAATCCTGAAAAAAGGAATATAAATATAGGAATTTATTTCCAAGTTACCATTTGCACAGATACAAATAAGAAGAGAGACAGAGAGGGGTGGCAAAGTTACACAAGGGATCATATAGACACAGCTTCTAAGAACTTTTTCATATTTCAGAACTTGGTTTTGTTCTAAATTGTTATGGAACTCTGAAACTAGATAAAAATGCTATAAAAAAAATTATGCATCCATCAAATTTTGTTTAGATTTTCACTTTTTGAAATTCAGTATTAAATTCAGTATTCAGTAGAAGCTCTAGGAAAAAAATTAGCTGTAAATATTGTGTTCCAAAAGTGACAGACAGCAGATGGAGAATAAGGTAGTTCAGTGTTGCTAAAACATTTTTTCCAAACTTTGTTTTACAAATGAATCTTTGGTGAAATCTTCAAAATTTGTAAAGGATTTACATTTTCATTGATCTACAGCTTTCTGTGGGGAAGTTAAATGTGCTTTTTTTCTAACTTAGAAAATGGGCTTGAAGCTGATTTGAAAAGGATGTGAACCATTTCCAAGTGTTGGAAGAGCTGTGGATGCTGGGGCTGTGTCACCACGTGTTCCCCTGAGGAGCAGCCACTCTGATCCCTGGGGTGCAGCTGAGCCCACCATGCTCATCCCTGGCTAAAGGTCCTGCACTGTAGAGCTGGGGCTGGAGCAGTGACCAGCTGGGGTCCTGCCTGCCCAGCCTTCTCTGATACCCGTGATCAATCCCAGTGGTGTGATATGGGCTGAATGTGTGTGAGCTTTTGCTTTTTTGTGAGCTGTTCCCCTTAATTTGGTGAATGCTGCTTTATTTCCGATGACTTTCTCATCATGGACACCAAGCTTTCACAACAAGCAGCTGAAGAGATGTGCAGTGGCTCCACTTCTGCTCTTGTAGTTGACATATGGCTGCTGTCTTTGGGATTAAAACACACGTATCATTACAAAATGGAGTCTGTTCCCATGACATGGTTTGTCATGGCTGATTTATACCAGTCCAGTCATTCATAAAGTTGGAAGCACTTCTGAGGTCCATTCTAAGAGGGTGCTATTTGAGGGAATTCTGCAGAGCCTAGAGAGACTTCAGAGACCCAAACTGCTGGTGACTCTGCCACTGGTGGGAGCCCTGGTGCCTGTGTGTGTCAGTGGAAGTCGTTGTGGATTAAGTGATTTAATGATGCATAGGAGGGATTTAGCCTCGAAGACATTGTCTAGCTTGGAATAACCTTGACCATCATCTCCAGGCAAAACAGAAGCTACCTGGACAGCTGGACTGTGGGTGATGCTGTGAAGGCATCTAGGTTCTACCTCCAAATCCCAAGGTAGAGGTGTTGGCCCGAGCATGGGGACAAGTGGCAGTCTTGCGTCCTGGACAGGTTGGCTTGGCTGCCATGCTGTGAACCTGGGCTTGGTGAGAAGACAAGAGATATGGAATTACTGTTTAAACATTCAGGTGTGTGATTTTGATATGAAAGAAGCTTCTGCACTACGTCAACAGTACTGGTTAACAGTATTTCCTGCACTGATGTCTGGGTTTTATGAGTGTTGTTTAGCAAGGAACCAGCGTGTGTGAAAAGGTTTGGGCTCTCCAGGAGATGTTCAGACTAAATGAAGAGCATTTCCTATCGCTTCATGGAGTCTAAAGGATCTGGAGGTCAACAGTCACTGCAGATCACTCTGCTTTTATTTTGTCTGAAGAAATTATTTTCCAGCCTTTGTATTGGTCACGTTTATTACATAATTGTGAAAGAGAAATGACTGCTTCATAGGTCTGCATGAATGCAATTTCTCTGTGTCAGATAGCTTAGACTTAGAGATTATATATAGGTGCGAAAAATGATGAATAGGATGCAACAAGATGTAAAATGGCTGATAAAGTTAGTGGAGGACTTGCTGACATCTCTGGATGTGATTTGAATTTCTCTCCTTTAGCCTGTTAATATTTTGTTTGGAAGCAGAGGACTACCTCTGCCTCACTGTTTTAATTTCATGTAATGTAGGCTTCTTTATTTATATTTCTGTGCAATCACAAGCACTGGAATCATCTACTCCATGTTGGCCTGGTGGGTCCCTCATGCAGCAAGACCCACTTGTGCTCTCCATTGCTGGAAACCCTTTCTTACCTCTTGGAAGTGCTTAGGGCTATGAGGAACACTTTTATTTCTTCCTTGACTGTTCTCATTCTCTCCGGTGGGAAATATTTCTGAGATGAGTTTTTACTTTCAAGCAAGAAACTAAGGAGAAAAACACCTTTAGTTTTTTACTGAGCTGGGTCATTTGGTGCTGCTGCATGGAGCAACACACAGCATTTGGTCACAGTTCTTCTCACTGGGAAGAACAGAAACATTAAACCTTATTATATGATGATGCTACATTATTAAAATTTTTCTTCATAGATTTCCTCAAACTGATATAATTTCTAGATGTTCTTTAAAAGCAGAGTAGAAATGGCATGAAAAATTATTCATATATTATATTCTATCCTGAAAAATAGTCTGGTGCCCTATCTGCTTATTGATATAATTAAAAATAGATTAGTTGGGTGGATTATAGAGTTTTCTGAAGTCATTAGGGAGTCTTCTGTCTCTTGTGACCACTCTGTCCTTGAATTTAACTATATTATGAACTAGCTTGTAACAGTGAGGTCCGGCTATGTTTTCATAGAATCATAGAATCATAGAATAGTTAGGGTTGGAAAGGACCTTAAGATCATCCAGTTCCAACCCCCTGCCATGGGCAGGGACACCTCACACTAAACCATGTCACCCAAGGCTCTGTCCAGCCTGGCCTCGAACACTGCCAGGGATGGAGCATACACAACTTCCCTGGGCAACCCATTCCAGTGCCTCACCAGCCTTACAGTAAAGAACTTCTTCCTTACATCCAGTCTAAACTTCCCCTGTTAAAGTTTGAACCCGTTACCCCTTGTCCAGTCACTACAGTCCCTAATGAAGAGTCTCTCCCCAGCATCCTTATAGGCCCCCTTGACAGTGATTTTGTTCTTAAACTTTTTCTCTAGTTTGATTCACACATGAGACTGTGATGGTGGTTGTGTCCTCTTAGACCTGAGTGTGTGTCTTAAACTTTCAGATTCCGTTCTAAGAGTAAAGCCAACCCAAGGTGCAAGCAGGTCACTGGCAGATACAGCAGCATGGTTTAGGGCAATATTTTGAAATTGCTGAGGTGCGCAGCTGGATACAGGCCGCCTTCAACACCTGAGCGGGGGAAGCTCAGCGTCCAGGAACCTCAGCTCAGGGCAACGAGA
>WYDI02037629.1:0-10326 GCA_009867235.2 Psittacus erithacus | reverse complement strand
AGGAGGGGGGGAGGGAAGGAGGGGGGGAGGGAGGAAAGAGGGAGGGGGGGAGGGGGTGAAAGAGAAGGAAGGGGGGGAGGAAGGGAGAGTGGAAGGGAGGGGGGGAGGAAGGGAGAGAGGAAGGGAGGGAGGAAGGGAGGAAGGAAGGAAGGAAAGAAAGTACTGGAATACTGCCAGAGACTCTTGTAAATCCTTTTTTGAGGACCTGAATAAAAAATAAAATAATAATAAAAAAAAACCCACCAAGCAGAATTCTGTAACTATTTTCCAATTGGTACCTACTTGAAGATTCCTGCTAGAACCTTTTTCTGGTCTCCATCTTCCTGTTATTATCATTCTTCTCAGATTCTATTGATACTGTAAGGCAAAAATTTAAGAAAGAAGGAAGAACTTACTGGTATTGAGAACTCCTCCGCCAAATACTTCAACACTGATGCTCCTCTAGCCAAAAAGTTACTTCTCTCTATCAGGTTGCCATGGAGTTTTGTATCAAATTCCTTTCTGACAACTGAAGCAATAGAGTCAATTATTATGAGTTTAACTTTCTTTGAAATAATTTCTTCTTCCAAAGACATAATCCTGAAAAGAAAAAAAAAAAAAAAAAAAAAACAAACAAACAACATAAAAACTCCCAGTCATTGATAACACTGTTTACACAATAGAGCCATCCTATACCCTGATGTTGTTTAAAAAGGTTTACTTAATAAGCTGGAAGTCAGCTCCTCTTTTTCCCCCTCACACACAACCTCCACTAACATCTGCATGTGTTAAGAGATTCTGAGGCTCAGTAGGCCACAGAACCAAAACCAGGACCTCTCTGAAAGACAGTTTTGGAAGAACCTCTGGTTAGCAACACTGTGCAGTACAGCCACTCAATGGCAGACAGCAAGTTTAGTCGACACTGAAAGTATGCCTTTTTGCTCACAGTATCTCATTGCCAACACCAGAATCCTTGCTGTCTATATATGCATAAGGTCAAATCTGTTTCCAAAGACAGTATGCCAAACCTAATCCAATGATAGTATACTATTAGCTGTGCTCTAATAAAGCTGCACTAGAAGGAAAAAGTTACACTTAGAATAATTCTCTCACTAAAATAAAACACATAAGATGATGCTAAAATATGACATAATTCATTCTCATTGCAGAATGTGTTCACAAATTAACATGACTGCCAACAACAGCATTCAGGCTGACAACTGTTAAACAATTCCTCCCTCACACTGCTGGAGGGGTCCCAGTCCCCTGAAAGTAAACTATGCTTCTGGGGAACAAACATCTATTTTAGGAAAACATAACTCTACAATCCAAGACTCGAAAAGACCTGTCATATGAACACTCCCCTTTAAAGACTTACAGGGATCAGATCATACAGAAATTGTCTATCCAAAATTAGGAAATAACTGGATTAGTCATATGGTATGAAATGAGAAGAGCAATGTCAGCCTTCCCATAGCAATTTCACTTTGGAGACTGTGCTGTTACCGACATGAAAATGCCTCCAAAAAAATAAATTACTCTTCACAGAACTTCGATATCAAATACTTTTATAAACAATCCAGTCAACATTGTCTTTTTTTTTTTTTTAAACTCTGGAAAAGAATACCTCTTCAGTACACTGCCACAGGACAGCTCTCGATACAGGTGGATGCTACGTGTCATGCAGAACAGCTTTTCTTCTGAATCAAAGTAAGTAGGGAATCTGTTTCCTGCTACCTCAATCAATCTATCAGAAAAACAGAACACATAACACTACAAAAGGAACAATGTGGTATAACAAGCATCAAGTATTCACGAAGCAAACCAAGCACACCTCTGAATGATAAGTAGATACCAAGTAACACTGGAAGTCTTTTTCAAAAGAGAAGCATACTTTAGTGGTCAAACTGAAATACGGAAAGTCAGAACACCTATATCCTCTTCCTAGTGATGCTAAGAGTCTGTGGTACACTGGGGAAAGACAGAACATGTCTGTATACGAAGAAACGACCTGTTTCATATAGAAGGAATTGCAAAATTTAGAGTTACTGAATGCAAAGTTCTTTTGAGTTTTGTACAAGAGGCTCCACTCAATGGCCAAGCATTCTCCTATTTTAATTATTATATGTAACTACTATTTTCATTTAAGCAGAAGTAATTCAAACCATCTTCCCTTCCACCTTTATCTTACAGTGAAATCATAAAGTAGACCTTGTGTCATCACAGAAATTTAAGTGAGATTTTACATATAAAATCAAGGACATTAAATGGTATACGTTTCAGAACTGCTGACTGCCTGCTCACTCTTTGGAAGTCAGTGGGAAAAGGTTCCACCCCTTTGAATACAGGGCAATTTTATTCAGGTCCTTAAATAAATGGTACAAGAATTTAACTTAGAAACTCATAGTCACAATCTGAGCACTGTATTTTTCCAAAATGAAGATTTTATTTTTTAATGACAAAATACTTGTTTGTAATTTAAGCAGACATATCCAACTGCCTCTAGCTTAGAGAAGAGTGGCATCTAGTGGATCATATCTGTGGGCACAACTTGCTGGTTATTTTGATGTTTTTATTTAGGTGCCTTTCATTAAAACCCAAAATGTTAAAGCTATTTTAGAAACACGATTTTAAATCAGTTTTATGTGGTTTAAAAATTAGAAACACTGAGCTTGGATGTTAACATACCTATCCTGAGCATGCAAATTTGTTACAATAGTCTGAATCTAATTCATTAGATAAATTACTACATCTAAGCTTGCTCCACAGAACTTCCAGGGACAGAACCTTGTCTTTCCATTTGCACAATTAATCATGCACAGAACATGCTCTCTGAAATTAGGGTAGAGGCCATGGGGTGGAAAATCCATTTATTCTCAGCTCTGGTTCACAGAAATTTGTACCTAGTGTTTCTTTTCACAAGCAGGAAGTACAGCTAGAGAGAAAAGCAAAACCAACAAATTATTTTCAGACCTTCTAAATAAGTCTGGTGTGTTTTCAGTTAATAGCTGGCTAGAGTTGAACTGAATTGCTACAAAACTGATGACAACAATTTTGATTTCCAGACTTACTATGGCCATTCCCTCTACCTGCCCTAGTGTCTGTGTTCTGACGAAGCTGAATAATGGATGCTGTCTGCACTGCTACAGCTTTCTCTTACATTCAAGTAAAAAAAAAATACAAATTACAGAAACCAGCAGCATATGTTAGAAGACCAGCCTCAATTCTGACCACTTTGCTCAGCATTTCTATTAGATTGAAGTAAACTGTCACGTTAGAGAATAAGTTAAAAGACCATGAAAGTTTATCGAAGCAAAAAGCTCCTGTGCTGAAGTAAGACCTGTCGGGCAGAATGACAGAAGAAAAGAGCCTTTCAGCAAAGGAAGTAAAATATCCGGCTTTATACAGTATCTTTCTAGAAGCAGAGTAGTATTACAGCCAGTATGACAGCTACGACTTTGCTAGTCTCAGCCCTAAAGAGCAGCAGGGATATAAACCCTTCTCAGGCTTTCTGTAAAGGCTTTTGCGTTTTGCATAAAAACAGTGCCAGCTAAACATCTCTCTCCATCAACCCCTTTAAAATAAGTTGCTATGAAATGAGTATTTGCCCTCTTAACCACAGTGTTTAGAACAACAACAAAACCAAAACCTCTTCTACTTGCCATCTATTAATAACACAGGATTACAGAATTGTAAGAAAATTCAGGTTAGGAAGAGAACTCAGGAGACCTCCATGGTAACATCCTGTTCAAAGCAGTGTCAGCTATGAAGTCAGAAGAAGGTGCTTGAGGTGCCTAAGGATGGAAGCAGCACAACCTCTCTGGGCAACCTTTTCCAATTCCTGGCTGTTCTTCTGGTAAAAAAGCTGCTCCATGTATCAGCACAGAAACTGATTTCAACATATGCCTGCTGTCCCCCTGCCATGCACCACTGTCCCATTACCTTGATGGCATCCTCCTTGGTAGAGGAAGACTGCTGTTAGAACCTTCTCAAAGTCTTCTCACCTCTAGACTGAGCAAGACCTCAGTCTCTCCACAAAGGGCATGGGTTCGAGCCCCAAACACCTTGGTAGACCTCTGATAAATTCCCTGCAGTTTGTCATGTCTTTCTCACACTGAAAGCCCAAAACTGGATACAGGATCTACATAAAGTCTAACAGGTACCAAGTAGAAGGGGACAAGCACTTCCCTCACTCTGCTGGTGCTGCTCCTTAGAGGTTGCAACACATTATATATAGCTATCATTTGCAACTAAGCAATACTAAATATTATTTAATACATAAACATTCTCATCCTTAGTAATAATGTTACTTTTATCACATGTCCCTTTTATAACCTACTCTATTTTTGGCAGTTTCATTTTCACATTCATCTGTTTTCTATTGGTTAGCATTCACTTTTAAGCAACAAGTTTTAACTCATCCATCGGATCCTTAACTGTTTATCTGCATTCCCTATCTACATTTCAGGGACTTGAAATAAAACTTAAGTGGTATGCAAGAAGGGAGCACCAGACTTCGCAGAGCCATTGCTTGAACCTTTTTTTTTTTTTCTTTGCTATATTACAATTCAGGTTAAAGTAATTAAAACTTTTGTGAAATTAAGTTAACAAAAACAGGATTAGAAACCCTACCTTCTCATCCATGATAACAACAAATGATTAGATGTCGTGGTTTAAGCCCTGCCACTCAGTCTCTTACTCACTCCCCCCCCTTCCTCCCTCAGCTCCAGGAGGAATGGGGAGCAGAATCGAAAGAATACAACTCCCACGGGTTGAGATAAGAACAGTCCAGTAACTAAGGTGTAACACAAATCACTACTGCCACCACCAAAGATAAAAATGATAATGGAAATAACAAGAGAAGAGAATACAACGGCTCACCACTAACCAATACCCAGCCCCACTCAGTCCTCTCCTTCCGGGTAACTGCCCCCAGTTTATATACTGGGCATGACGTGCTGTGGTATGGAATACCTCTTTGGCTAGTTTGGGTCAGGTGTCCTGTCTCTGTTTCCTCCTGGCTTCCCCTTCTCCCTGGCAGAGCATGAGGCTCAGAAAGTCCTTGGTCAGACTAAACATTCTAAGCAGTAGCTAGAAACATTGCTGTTATCAGCACTGTTCCCAGACCGAAAGTCAAAAACATAGCACTGCACCAGCTACGAAGGATTAAAAATGACTGCTACTGCTGAGCCCAGGACATTAAACAATGCAAAGACATTTGCTTTGATACTCTGAATTCAGGCCATGGGTATAACTACTAGGTCATCTGAAATACATAAATTATTTCAATGAATCTTCTACTGCCCATTTTGCTACACAAAGAGGAAAGTACTGTACTACTTGTCCTCCCCTAGACCATTAATAACTTTTGAACTAATTCCAAACAGTGACAAAAGAATACACATCTCAAAAACATTGAATCCTCATGGTTTAGAAAAGTTGGTAACTAAGCAAACTAAATTAGAGCTTCCTTTAATGAAATACTGCAGAATTATTTCAACAGTTAACCAGTCACCAGCACATGCATTCATCTGTAACTCAAGCAGATACAGCATATAGCATCTCCTGTCCATTCAGCAGTAAGAAGATACTGTAAGTGTACACATGAGCAGTTTTGGTCACATGGGAAAAGCAGGAGATACTAGAGGAACCAGAGATGTTAGAGAGGTATGGGAATATAGTACTGCATGACTGCTAAGGATGTAGGGGAGAGATTACTGCAGAAGGAAATCAGAAATGCAGAAGGAAATCAGAAGTGTAGAAGGGCAGGGGGCCCCACTCAGCAGAAACAGGATAGAAACCTGAGGGAAAACTGGATATGTCAGTCCTACTGCTCAGACAAAAACCTCCATTTCCTTTGTACTCAAAGTGTTGGGCCTTTACATCCTAAAAACCTTCTTGGTAACTCCACAAACTAAACTGCAAAGAAAGATTTCAGGTACAGGGCTGTTAAGATCATTTATAAATTAGAGAGTGTGCCAAGCACCTCGTAATACCACAATTGGAATCTGCTTCCTTATTATTATTAATCATCCAAATTAGGAAGTTCAGCAAACCATTCTAGTAAATTAATTTTGTCACCTATAGAATAACTGCACACATCAGATGAATGCTGAATAATTACCATATATATTTACTTTAAAAATGCTTAACTATTGGTCAGAAAATAACTGAAGGCTGCAAGATAAAAGGTGTGAAAGAAGTTGGAAGAGTGTGTTTCAGAATTTTGCACCTTACCTCTCAGCACTGAATGCAGACTCTGTGTCAATGTATATAACAGCCCCATCTAGTCCTCCCATGCTTACAGGCAATGTAGCCAGAACACTTGCCATAATACAAAACTGAGTTTTGCCACAACCTGGTGGGCCAGTTATCTGCAAGAAAAAAAGATCAGTAACATAAACAAGAGATATGTTCATTTTGAATTCTACTTTTAGGTAAGACCCATCAGCCAGAACACCTCAAAGTTTGCTCTACCAGCTACCAAAGGAGGGCACAGCCACAAAGAGAACGCAGCCTGCAAAGAGCAACTTGCAGTTACTCTCGGATCTGTGCCTTGCAGTCAAACTCATCACTGAAGAATAAGTAGCTCTTGAGACACGTTATGTTTGTGTTCATTTCTTTGACATCCTTTACAGTGTAACTCTCATATCTGAGGCTCCCTATTCCCCCCCTCCTCTTACAGGATATTCCCTAGAGCCACAACTAGTTCTCTTCCATCTCCTTCTCTGTGCTACCTCCTAAAATAAAGCAGAATTGGAATATTTACAGCTGACATTCAATGGCCTTTAGAGCTGAAAAAGTCCAGAGCTAATGAGTTCACAGCTGTAAATGACTGCTTAGGAATCATTATTACCTTGGTTACAACCAGGTAACTATTTAAGGTTCAGACCAGCTCACCAATTTTAAGCTTCCACCTGTGTGACTGAAAGCTTATTGCAGTTAAGCACATGCAAATACAGCACACTCAACGTGTGTGAAATGGCTCCAGTATGATCCAAGAGAAAAACCACAAGGATCAAAAGAATACATTGTTTGAAGAGATCCACAGTTTTAGAGAGCAAGATTCTTCTACTAGAGATTGCAGCATGCTGCTCTTTATCCACTGCAGATCTTCCAGAGATTGTAACTGAATGCTAGGCTCTGTGTTCAGATAATCACATGTTCATCACTGCTACAGTGGGTCTTTAAATACCGTATCACACTGTTACTGCTTCTGGGAAGGGAGACAATGATATCTTAAATACTAAAAGGGCTGAAAAATCAGCAAATGCATTAGATGATTTTTGTTTAGAAGCACACACCGCATTTAACAAATTACAGAACAGGAATCAGCCAATAATAATTTATGCAATTATCTGTCCACCATCCAGGGTACTTAAATTACAAAATGTATCAACAATAGCAGCCACATTTTAATATTAACCCAGAGCATATATAAAAATTGCAGAGGCAAAACATATCCCTTAGCCTGTGATGGCCAAGCAGTCTTACCAGCTGTTTCTAGTTAAAAAGAAGATTTGAAATGAATGAGGGGAGGGCATCAATCCAGTTGTTAAATTAAAGTTCACAACTGTGCAGAGACCTCATAAAACATTTGCAGTTTCAGCCTTGCCTGAAAGATGCACTGAAAACATTTATTTCAGTGGCTGATGCAAGAGCTAATTCAGAAGAGATGCTGTAAAAATGTCCAAGGATACAAGCATCCTATCAGAGAAAGACAGGGAATTTTACAGTATAAAGCAGAATAAGGAAGCCAATGAAGTGAGAGAAAATTTTTATTCCCAAAGACAACAATACTTCATCTTTCAACAGCATTCCTTTAAAGGGCATCAAAATAGGTTTTTAAATAATCCACGGTAAACAATGTTAAAGAACTACCACATTTAATTGTAGTTAATGCTGGTTCAGCAAGCGTTCTGAACACTACAATCTTCATTTAAAATAGGCTGAAATTCCTCTACCATAATTTAAACTGAATGTCTGCAAAAAGTCTCCTTAGTTTGTTTTATTCTAAATTCGCTCTGGAAGAGCAAAACAAAGAAAAAACCAAGTCCACCCAGACAGGAATGTGAAGACTGCAACCGTTTTTCATTTATCTCTGCTAATAAAATATACTTTTATTTTTCATTAAGCTATATATTATTTTCTCTGGCACATCTGTAGGGTTTGGACAAAATCACAAGGAGCTAATTCTTTTTCAGCTACTACAGGATTAAACTCTTCAATATTCACAAAGACATTACCTTAATTTTTCCTCAGAGGAGCTGGCCAAAAGCTGAAAGCTGACCACAAAATTTCAGCTATGATTTAATTTCCAACTCAAAACCTAATAGTGGTTTGGGAAAAAAATGGTCTGAGACAGTGTAACACAAATCAAATCCCTCTGGCACTCAAAAAGCAAGCAGCTTTGGCTGTAGAAGATACCCCCACAAGTCTTAACCCTGTGGCTCATGTACTCAAATTCCAAGTTTCCAACCACACTCATTGCTGGGTAAAGTAACAGGAAGACAATGATTTAGCCACATCAGTCAGGAAGTGACTGCTGCATGCAACATATTTTTGAAAACAACTTCTTTCAGAATACCTGTCTAATAACAAAAAAGGGTAATCTGCTGGTCAGCTATGCTCCAGTAAGTTGCAAAAGAGCAAATTAAATTATTAAGTTCCAAAAATCACTTGAATCCAAAAAGAATGCAACCTGGAAGTTTACACAAGCTGCAGTACAGCATCAAAGCAACAGCAGCAGACACTTGACAGCTTTCTACTAAGATTTCATCTAGCAATCATGCTAAAGAACACTTGCAGCGCTGCCAACTACTTCAGATCTCATGACTCTTGCAATCATGCTTTTAAGTATCTCCATAACCAGGCTTTAAATGAGAAACTCAGTTTCTGCAGAGTTAATTGTTCTCTGCCTTTACGTTTGTTGAGAAACACCTAACACATGCCCTAATCACTTTATACATTTAGCACCTAAAAGGCTGCTAAATAAAAGCAACAAACTTTTTTTTTTTTTTACTTTTTTTTTTTTTTAAGACACCTTTAATCTCTTAAATTAGTCATCTAATTTCTGGAGTCTACCTAGTTCTCTCTATAACATTTCTAATTAAACAGTTATTATGCATCAGTATTGTCAAACTGGTATGAGGGTGCAACCAAGACCAAGCTACTGGCAGAAGGATGCAGAGCCTACAGTTCTGGGCTCATCCACCAGATGTCTTGTAAAGACTTCGAACATCTCAGACACTTAGTGAGATCACCTAGTGAAGGTAACTGCCTTAGGCAGGTCTCTGTATTTCTAATCAAAATATGTCAGAATACAAAAAAAAAAAAGTTTCGGTTTGTTTTGGTTATTTTTGGGGGGGATGGGAGAGAGGGGGCAGAAGAAAATTTACAATGGCACACCTTTCCTGTTGCAGTGCTTTTCACTTACAGTTAAAAAGTAAGGTAAAAGTTTTTTACAGGTTCAGCCTATCTTTGAATATATTCACTTCCTCACCTACCTTTAAGTACGTTGATACATACGGAGTATGACCATTCTTAAACTAGAAGTTAGCAACATTTTCTCAGATTATTTTATACCTCAAATGTTTTTTAAAACATTTATATGTTTTAAGGAAATACTGGGGAAAAAATTAAAATTGAGTATTATGATAATCAACCACGCTGAGAGGTATTACAAATTACAGAGCTCTGGAAAACTTAGCATTTGCATTTATTCCCTAAAGAGCGGTATTTTATGCCATCTCAGGAAAATCACATTGGACATCCACATTTTGAGGTCAACTGCTTGCAGAACTTGCTTTCAAATAAAACAATCAATCAATAAATAAATAAAACTACATCAAACCAAAACCTAGAACTCAAAGGTTAGCTGAACTCCAGTAAAACTCCCAGCATGTCAACCACTTCTTTTCCTGGATGTCCCTTGGAGCAACGCCATGAACATGGCAATTGGTAAGCTTAAGTCTTTCAGCGCTCCAGAGCCATTCTACCTGGTCTTCAAGCAAGAACAGGTCAGACAGACTGCACTGCTAGCTGAGTGATAGCTATGCTTAGGATTAAGAAAAAAGACAAATAGTCATGACACTCAGCAGCCTTGTAAGTTAACTGCATGGCTCTTCCAACTCAAAAGGATCACATCCACTTTTTTTTTTAATTAGGGAAAAAATAGTCCAGGATCCTTTAATGCAAACTTCTACACTCTGGCCATCTTAGCCAAAATTGCCAAGCCACAGGAAGGAAGGCAAAATAGACTAAGTTAACCTTGTCGTGGTTTAGGCCTGCCACACAGCCCACTCACTGCCCCCCCCACCTCCTTCCTCCCTCGGCTCCCGGAGAGAT
>WYDI02037628.1:0-23664 GCA_009867235.2 Psittacus erithacus | reverse complement strand
TGAGGTGTTCCTGCCCATGGCAGGGGGGCTGGAACTAGATGATCTTAAGGTCCTTTCCAACCCTAACTATTCTATGATTATATGATTCTAAATTATGCTGTTTGCTACACGTCAATAAGAACTGCATGCTTGCCCTTTCACCCATCACACCGAACCAGATAGTATTCCATGAATGCTCTTTAGATACACAAATTTTTGGTCATGACAGTCAGAAATGTGCTTTGCAAGATTATTTTGTTCAGGGAAGCGTAAGCAACTGGAACTGTGCCAAAACAATGAAGTTAAAACTTCTTGTCTTACTATTTCCTCCGAGCCCCTGACCAGACAGAATTAAACTAGAATTTCATCTTTATCAGCCATTCACAGTAAGACACTTCACCTTACCTGTTGAAATACTAAGAATGTTTTGATAATCCTAATGTTTTCTTTTACATAACAATAACTAAATATTGCAATTAAAATGACAATTTAAAAAATCCCATAACTGGTAAAACCAGAAAGTGTCATTCTTCATTCCTTTTCTAGCAGATCATTTTCAGATAAAAGAAATGTCCTGGGTTCAGCAGTAGCAGTCATTTTTTTTCTCTTTCTTAGTAGCTGGTGCAACACTGTGTTTCTGATTTTCAGCCTGAAAACAGTACTGATAATACCGATGTTTGTAGCTACTGCTTAGAATGTTTACAATTAATCAAGGACTTTCTGAGCCTCATGCTCTGCCCTGGGAGGTGGGGAAGCCGGAAGGAAGCGGAGGCAGGACACCTGACCCAGGCTGGCCAAAGAGGTATTCCATACCATAGCACGTCATATCCAGGATGTAAACTGGGAGATACCCAGAAGGGAGATTCTGCTGGGGTGGGGCTGGGTATCTGTCAGTGGTGAGCCGTTGTATTCTCTTCTCTTGTTATTTCCTTTATCATTATTATTATTGGTGGTAGCAGTAGTGATTTGTGTTATACCTTAGTTACTGGGCTGCTCTTATCTCAACCTGTGGAAGTTGTATTCTTTCGATTCTCTTCCCCATCCCTCCGGGAGCCAAGGGAGGAAGGGAGGGGCAGTGAGTGGGCTGCGTGGCAGGCCTGAAACCACAACAAGAAAAAATCCCACACATCTTTAAGAGAGGTTGGACACTGCTACTAGGTGGTAAAACCATTCTGAAATTGCAAATTTTGGAATATAAACCTCAATAGATGTAATTGTCATAGAAGACACCAGTACAATTGCCATCCACCTGCAGTGTCCGAACCTCGTGTCTCTGGATTTGAAATATAATGTTGAGAAGCTAAGTACATGAAGTAGTAGTATACTTGAGCTAGCCAGGGGAGTGAGACAAAATCCACTCTATACTAGTATAGAGGGGAAAATTGATGCAACAGGCTTCCAAAGGTGCTCTTAGTCTTGGTACAGTGGATAAATTTTATAATGTTCTCTGTTTCTAGCCTTTGAAATTCTTAAGAAGCTCTGAGTTTTAGGTGATTCGCCTTACTTTTCCTTCTTAAGATTAAAAAGAGCATAACCAGATATCTTCCACAAAAATATCCAAAGAGGACAGATCGCCTTCCATTTACTTAGCAGTATTCCTCACTTTCGTGGCTAAAAAATGTTGACTCCAAAGTAATCAATATTATGGTGCCCACATTACTGATAATCTACCTACATGACAGCTTCTAGTATGAAGTCTTGCAAAATCCTCAAAAAATCATTAGCTGAGTTTGTGAAACTAATTTATTGTTCACTTATGACTTACTGAACATTTGTGGCACAGCACAATATTCATGATTTTCTCCTCATCTACTAGAGAGATACACAATTAATTAATACTGATAGTCTTACCTCACAGCTATCTCCCAAATAAGAAGATGTAAAGAAGAAGGAAAAGCATAATTGAGAGTGCTGCACCTATGTAGAGGAGAAATTTTGAGATTCTCTAGCTACATCTCTGGTAGCAAATTGAACTGGGGATGGCTACTTGGGCTGGATATGCAGTAAGATACCCAATGACAGTTTAATTCTGGGAATAAACAGAAGCTGAAGTACACAATCTAAAAACTTGACAAATCAAAGCACTTTGGTTTACTTTAGATGGCACAGATGGCACAGATCTGTATCTTTTTCTGCCCTAATTTATTTAATTTATTCATTGGTCTTTCACTTCAACTTAACTTTCTTCAAGTGTAAAAGGTCTCTTGTAAGCCCAGGATCACCCTAGTTTGTAGCTCCTTTTCTTCCCATTATGGATATATTCTGCGTTTTCACGCTCCCCCCTCTCTTCACTGTAATTATCATTTCTTCATCTCTCTCGGCTTGCCTTTTTTCTTAGCCTCTGAAACTAATCACTTCTCATAATTTTAAGGCCCCTTTAAAATGTGATTTCTTTATCAAAGATAAAATCTGTTTCAGCATATCCACTGCTGTTAGCAGCCCCATGGGGAGAGGAAGTTACGCGATTAATAGTAATGCTCCTTTCAAGGACAATCAGTCAAAGAACAAATCAACAGGATTGTGTGGCTCCCCTGTTAGGTGAGAGAACAAAGATAAACCTTTCAATCAAAACTTCTGTGTCCTAACCACACAGAAGCAACATTCTGAAATTTTATGTCAGGTAAAAATCATCTACTACTCAAATTAATTACCAAGTTACATGATATTCAAAGTATCAACATATTATTTAAAAATGGATCATCTAAATGACCTATTACAATCTGATTCTGAGAAAACTCCTGGAACAAACTTGCCAACAAAGTTTTCAAGCTGGCAAGCAGGTATTTATTGCAGTGCCGGGAGACACGGGGGATAGCTCCTTCTAACTGATGTGTCCCCATACTGCTACACAAGCCGTCCTTATATAGCTACCAGGCATACATACATACTCATGAGGCTACGTATGGATTACATCATTTTCTAGAAAGGTTCCTGCATGCATACAAAAATGTAATGGTGGTCCCTGAGGGTCATTTACTTCTCCCAACAATCTTCATCACTTCTGGCAGCCTTTGAAGCATGCACAGTAGATGCTTATACGAACTTAATTGGTTCATTAACACCATAGACATAACTACTATCCTGTCCTTCTACTTATCAGTTAGTTTAACTGCAGCCCATCCTGGACACCTGCCATTCCCTGATACTCCTTATCCTTACGTTCTGTTCTTTTAGCCTGTTTGTCTTACACTCATTTTGTACTAAGGTCATAAAGGCCCAAAACTACGTCGACTGCAATGGTTTATCTTATACAAGAATTCTCAGTGTGTTCTCTAGCTGTACTCTTATTTTTCTCTGTGAATCATGCACCTCAGTAATTTTCCATTGCTACTGTTACAAAGCCATCACACTTAGCATTACTTAAAACTGATTCTAAAGGTTTATATATTTCATTTTATAATTTTGTATCCCCCTTTGTTTCAAATCCCATCTCTAACCTGACTTTTTTTCATAACATTCAACTGGGGACATTAAGGAATTGAAATCAGCCCACACCAGTACCAGCACGGGTTTTTTTGTTTTACCCAAATATTTGTTTTGTGTCATATACACTGTAAGAGCTAAACTTTAATTCCATTTTCACTATTTAATTTGATGTTTTAAATACTTACTTATATTACAAAACCACAACTTCCATGCTTACTTCAAGTTCACTGAAAGGTTAACAACTGAATTGGTATGAAGGACATTTCCTCTGAAAGTTTCTATGGAGAAATCTGAAATATGTTCAGAGTTAATTCATTATTTGCTACATGTTGTTTAAAATGAATTTTTAAAACTATTTTTCATTAAAAAAAACCAACAAACTTAAGTATTCAAAGTAAACCTTAAGCAAAAAATACTGTTGCTATTCAATGTAATTTTGAAACCATTAGTGAGCTTTTCCTGGTTTTGCAAAACCTTTTAACTTTGAGAAAAGTACAGTATTAAACTAAAAATATTTTTTTCTTAGAAACTGGCCAAGGATGATATGCCTTTAGGAAGAAAATGTATGAAAAAATTGATATCTTCATATATCTGAGAATAAATATCTTCTTCCTCTTTCACCCAGAAGTTAATATTTCTAGTATTACAATAATAAAACAGCCTGTACATCTTCTTAGGTAAACAGGTCTTTATTTAAAAGTAACCAAATAAAAGATACCAAACCTAAAATTTAGGACCACTTTTGTCCAGACATAACTGCCTCTATTTTTGCCAAAAAAAAAAAAACCTTTAAAGTAGTTGCCACTTTCTTGGAGGCAAGATAAAAAATCAGTCCAAAGAACATGTCTTCATCTCCAGAAAATAAATATTTGCACCAGAATTAAAATTAGTATCCTTTTTTTCTGTCATCCTATATGTGTATTTTACAATAATGAAGGCAATAACTAATTGGTTTTGTCTTGCTTTCATCAGACCCTGGCAGAATTGGTGAATAGAGTACAGAATAGTGCTCAGAGGTAAAGGCTAACCAGATATTACTATTTCAAAAAAAAAAAAAAAAAAAAGCTATGCTGTTGAGAGGATTAACTTGAAAGGTGATCGCATCCTCTGTTTAAACAAATTATGTAAAATTACCAGGTAAATAAAATATATCTTGTACCCTTGCAAGAAATAGGTTACTCCCTTCAAAACAAGCCAGTCCAAAACAAACATCTGGGATCTCTACAGACCATCCAGCACCTTGGTGGAAAAAGCATCCATGTGAAAAATGTTATGATAGTCTATTCATTTTTTAAAAAAATCTTTTTAAAAGCACGTGCTCTATGTTCATTAGCCCTGGGAAATGTGGAGTTGATTAAATAGGTGGCAGCATGGAGAACACTGATCTACAAATAAAAGCAGCTGGTGAGTGCATCCATCCATATCACTATGCTGTGAAAGTGTAAATTCAGCTCGAAAAGAAATGTAGTCCTGAGCAAGTAGGTCTGATTCCAAGGTCATGCTCTCTCTCAGAGGCCATGTAGTACAAATAAAATAAGTCAGGCAATATGAGACTTAACATCAGTCTTGACTGGGTTTCTCAAAAGTCTACCCCAAATGCTGTAGTGTTCAGTATCAGAATTAACAACTTGGATCATAATAAACAGCGAGCTTTCTTACTGAGTATACAGATGTAAAGAAGTTCAGAGGGGGCTCTGTGTATGTTTCAAGTAAAATTACAATTGAAAATTACCTTTTCAAATTTAAGAAATAACTTGGGGAAAAATAAAATATGGCAGGAGGAATTTTGATATTCTATTTTCAGGCAGAAAAGGAGAGCAAATAGGGTGGTGGATGTCTAATTAGCAGTTTTCAAAGAGCATCTGAAGGCTATAAGAGGAAAGCAGTCATCATATGACAGCAGATAGACAATGCTCTATTAACATTTATAAACTGCAGTATAGCTCTAATATAAAGCAAGAGTTAGGAAGTAGTGCTTAAACCCCACTGAGGACTGATAATACTTCAGACTAAGCACTAGCTGATTTCCAGCATTGCATTTCAATAAGCTGACCAAACTGAAGAGAAAAGCAAAGGACAGATCTAGAAAACACACAAAAACCAAAACAGCAAAAAATCACTTTTGTTGAATCTACAAATAAGGCTGAGGCATATGATAGTAAGCTGTTGAAATAAGGGAAAACAAAATGTGTGCTTGAAATCTATGGAGACTAAGACAAGGAATATGGAGAAAAATTTAGACCGGACATCAGGAAAAAATATTTTAATATTAAGATTACCTCAGGAATCTCTGTTTCCATCATTAGGAGTCTTTTATAGGAAGCTTGAAAACACTTAACAAAAAGAAACAGCAATAACTTATCTTGCATTGTGTTCCTCTCTTCATTGGATGATCCTTTAATTCCTTTTCAACCCTTTTTTTTAGTGATTCTATGACTTGCAAAAGCTTTCATAAATATAATGGCACTTTATTGTTACCTAGCTTTTTAACAGCTAAGACTCATTAAATTTAACTCTATTTCTGAATTCATAAAGCTAATTCTGAAGTTCCCATGGGAATTCTACTATCTCCTTATCTTTTTTTCTGCAAATGCCCTTTTATCAGAGGATTCCTACCAATACCTCCAATTTTCTCATGAGATACCTGTAACTAGTAACATTGTAGAAACAAAATGTTCTGAGTGAAATGAGAATTGGGAAAGGTTTGTCTGGAAGTCATAATTAGGGTTACAGTATCTGGTATGGGGTTTTAGGTATCAAGTACTGATCCCTTATCTGTAGCGACTGTAAAAAGAGTACCTGACTATAGATAGTATAAATGATATGTGTTTCTAAGAAGGCTCTTTAATTTCTTTCTTTTGATGTATGTGTGGTTTTTGATTGACTGCATATCTCATTGTGTGCCTCAGCATGGGATAATACTTCTGCAATCTGGCAAAAAGTATGCTTTTGCGCTCATGTATGAACTGAATGCCTTCTCAATGCTTGCAGATGAATTCAGTGAAAATTATTATGCACTTGTGATGATACAATCTGATAATTCATGGAGCTCTTTGCTTCTTAGCTAGCTTATCAAAAGTGGATAATTCTTTCTTTTGACCCTCTTTTCCCTAGCTTTTTATTTCAGCTCCAGTTTAGAATGTTAGCTCTAGAGGAAGACAGATACAGTTTTGAAATTCATTGCCATAAATAGGACTGAAGGGTATTTATGATGAAAACATTTAAGTATGCATACATATATATCAACATTGTGAATGAAAGACAAATTTTTATTGTTGCTCCAGGCAAATACTCACTGGGGCAACCTTTTTATCTCTCAGCTTAATAGACTTAATCTTTAACCAGTCAGTCCTATTATATAACAGTGTAATAGAGGTATATGTCTTGATAATAATATAAATGAAGAAACTAAAGTGCATAAGACAAAACTCTGATGAAAAGCCTTCCCTTATGTTAAAAAAGGATTCAGCAAATTAAAGGGATCTGTAAGGTGTCTTGATTACAGGAAACAAAGACTTGGTAAGGTGGGAGAATCCTTGCTCATCTGATGTTACCAGAGCTGACCTTTGCTTACTCAACCCCAGCTGATGGTGAATGTCAAAGCCAATGATAAAACAAATTGTAATGCAAAGTTCCATGATGCTGTCATAGCATAACAACCTGTAACTGCCACTGAAAGCTGGAATGTATTTGAACAGTTGAGCATTGCTCTAACTTGTGTAGGGCCTCATCTGACTATTCACCATCCAATTGTGAAGCAAGAACTTCTCCATCCTTACTCCTATCTACCTTCCTTTCATGAACTGTACTCAACAATGCTGTTACCAGCTGTTGCACTCTTAAGTTCAAGTGATTTGTTGAGGACTGTGAATTTATCTCAGTGGCAAGATTTAGAGTTTGCAGGTCATAGAATATCTCCAAAATTTTCCGTGGTGGCTGTAGATAGGCAATTGGGAAGTGTTAAGTATCCAGGAGGACAAAGAAGTTTTTTAGGATAACATCATAATCTAGTACCTGAATCAGAATAAGAGTCATATGTGTGTGTGTGTGTGTGTGTGTGTGTTATAGCCCAGGTTGGAAGGAAACTTTTATTGCCCATGATATCTCTAATGCTATTATGTTTAGAACATTTCCAAATTTGTTTTATATACTCAATAAATGAAAGTTTGTTTTCAAGTTCACTGTTTATTGTGCGCATGTAGACCCTAGCATTTTATGATAAATTGATAGTTGACCCAACAGAACGTTTCAATAATTTAGTCTGCTTCAGCTCATTATTCTAGGAGTACCTAAGGTCTCAGAAAAAGACTGATTCATTGACTGCCATGTATTCTCTGTTGATTAAGTATGCCTGGTAAATATTCATAGGATATTTTTTGTTAATATACTGTATACTATATGGTCTTTTTACTTAATCACATTCAAATGAAAATAATGCAATTGCTTTTAATTTCTTGGGTTTTTTTTTCCCCAGTGGTTAATTGCCTGAAAACATTCAGTGTGTGACAAAAATATAATGCATTCATTAATAAAGCTATCCCTCCACAATGAGATTATGAGGTATCAGATCACATAGCGATTCACTTCACAGTTATAAAGTCATACAGATGGCTTGCTGCTTCTTTTTTTTTTTTTCAGCAGGCTTGATTAGGGTGCCCCAAAGGACACTGTGCTTCAGAGACAACTCCAGGAAACAGACTCATCTTTTGTTGCTTCTTGGCTTTTCTAAGAAATAATTTTTTTGCTGTTGTCCCCCTCAGCAACTAATTACAGCATTGCTGTGACTCTGTGTGGTAGAGAAGAGGTGTTAATCCCTCATCAATTCCTCATCAAGCTTTTGAAGAGTAAAGAGATGTGCTGTTCTCCAGGTACATGTTGCCAATGCAGAGCACAAGAGGAATTATATTCTCATTTCATACCAAATGTGGTAAAATTTTCTAAATAATCTAACTGTTAATGTTCAGTAAATGATTTACATGGTCAGTAGTCTAGAGGGTGGAGTGGTGAGTCTCCATAAAACACACTGAGCAGAGGAGATTGGCTGCTGAGGCTCCACAGAGGTAGGGCCAAAAAGCTGGGCTGGAGGCAGAGAATTGATTTCAGAAAAGATTAGTATCTTCCAGATGCAGAGAAGGACTAAAGACTGAAAGACGACATAAGTGCCTGCTCCTATGGAGTGCACACTCTTCTCAACCAGAGAAACATTTCAGGCAAACCACAAAAGTACTGCATCTTATTTAGGGAGGGGTCACAAGACAGAAGACAAAAAATAAAAGACTGGGGTTGTTAACACTGAGTGAAGTAAAGGAGAATAAACCTCCAGGTTGTCTTAGATTGCTCAGCACTTTGTCTAATCGGATTTTTAAAATCTGCAGGAGTGAGGGCTCATCAGTCTGCATGGACAGCTGTTTCAATTCTTAACTACTCACAATGTGAATAACTGACTCCTTTTTTTGCAGCTTGTGTCCAGTGTGCCTTGTCCATTCACTGGGCAGCTCTGAGGAAAGTCTGTCTCTCTCATCTTTATAATTTCCCTTTTAGGACTGCAGCCAGATTTCATACACCATGCCCTTTCCCATAGCCTTCTTCTCTCCAGGCTAGGGCACTTCATGCAATCATCAATAAAGCCAACAAACAGTATTGAACCCAGTACTGTTCTGAAGGAGCTATTAGCTTGGTATCAGTTGGACTTTTTACCACTGAGTTTGAAGGTTTGTTGTTGATTCTTTAAATATCCTGGGTTCAGCAGTAGCAGTCATTTTTCTCCTTCTCAATAGCTGGTGCAGTGCTGCGTTTCTGACTTTCAGCCTGGGAACAGTGCTGATAACACTGATGGTTTTAGCTGCAGCTCAGTAATATTTAGTCTGACCAAGGACTTTCTGAGCCTTATGATCTGCCAGGGAGGAGGGGAAGCTGGGAGGAAACAGAGACAGAACACCTGACCCAAACTGACCAAAGAGGTATTTCATACCACAGCACGTCACGCCTAGTATTTAAACTGGGGGCAGTTACCCGGAAGGGTTATATCACTGCTTGGGTCAAACTGGGTATTGGTCGGTGGGTGGTGAGCGGTTGTATTCTCTTCCCTTGTTATTTCCATTATCATTATTATTATTGGTGGTAGCAGCAGTGGTTTATGTTATACCTTAGTTACTGGACTGTTCTTATCTCAGCCCGTGGGAGTTACATTCTTTTGATTCTCCTCCCCATCCCTCCGGGAGCAGTGGGGAAGGAAGGGGAGGAGTGAGAGAGAGAGACTGAGTGGTTTTCTGAGTTACAGCTGGGCTTAAACCATGACACTAAACCACAAATCTTTAAGCAAAACTGTCTAGCCAGTTTTCTATCCAACTTATGGTCTTCTCATCTTAACTATAAAACTTGTCATATATTATTATAGTATACTGTGTCAAAATCCATGCTGACTGCTCCCCACTGCCTTCGTGCATCCTATATAGGTGGTGTAAAACATGTAAAACATTGCCACAGGATGCCAAACCCTGTTTCTCTTACTGGAAGGAAGGGTACATGGCTTACGTCTTCTGGGCAGAAATGGAGACTTTGGCCTTGCGCAAATACTGCATCAGAACAAAAAGTGAGTGTACACTGTTCTGCTTCATGCCTTCCTTTCCTTAGATGGAAATCAACAAAAGAGAAAGGCTGAAGTTTATTCCAGGGGATCCCTGCAAGAAGTTGTCCATACGTGTCCAGGTTCAGTGTACCGTTACACTTCCGCTCTTCCATGTCAGCCCAGTATTTGAATCCAGTAGTACATAAACAGTGTGCCCCAGAAAACCACTTTTTTTTCCAAGTGTTTCCTCCTGAAGTTAACCAAATAAAACTAGTTCAAATGGGATTTATTTTTCTTAGGATATTTTTTTTTCTCCTTAGAACCTCAAATTAGGATGGTCACAGTCCTCACTGAAAACAGCTTTAGGTGCACAGCAGATCTTAGAAGAAGAATTGCTTGCTTTTACTAATAAGAAAAGGAGCCAGAGGTGTTTTACTTTATGCCAAAAAAAAAAAAAATAATGCTCTGAGAGCAGTTATAATCCTTGGTCTTGAGAGATCCAGGAAATCTTAAAAGAACAAAGTCTTCCTGGGGACAGGCTCTAATGCATTTCCTTAAGTTTCTCAACTGGCCACTGACAGAGAAAGAATATTGGATTAGGCAAGATATTCCTATGTTCTTGTGCTCCAGTAACTAGTAGGAAGGGTAATCAGCAAGGGGACTATAGTTGTTGAGTGAAAGGATTTACTATCTTTTTTATTGGTTGATGTTGTGAACATGCTGATGTATTTTCCTCCCTTGCAAATGTTGAGCTCATCTGTGTGCTCTGAAGAACATCACACTTGTCAGGCATGTTTGAGGAAGGTTTTTTTAAAAAGACATTAGTTACATTTTTGCATCCTTTAAAATTCATGTGCTCAAAACCCATGAATTCTGAGAGAAAAAATATAACCAGCTCATATTATATATGCCAAAGATTTGAAAACCAATATATTAGGGCTGTTTGTACCTGCATATAAATTTTCTGCTTCTCAAACGGAGATCTGCAAATTTTCCTTCTCCAGCAAAGTAAAGCATTTTTTTTGTTGATCAGCAACGCTAAAATAATTTGACAAATAGAAAAATCACTGTATGTGTTTCAGGACCATGCGGTAAATGGTAAGAAAGCTCTTTTAAGAGTTGAGATTGAAGCACAGAGGAGAAATGCTTCCAAATGTTTGAATATAGAAGTGTTCCCAAGAAATGTTGAGTCATCATTCTGAAACTGCCACTACATTTCAATGTTGCTATGAGCAACTCATCTAAACCTCTCTGTTCAGTTTTATCTTCTTAAATTTGAAAAATACAAAAATTTTATTTTCTCTTCTATGTAGGTATATTGGATTAATTAGTTAATATCTGTAAAATCCTATAAAATGTAGTGTTCTATGATGAATTGGTCAAGAAGAGATTTTCATGCATAAATGACAAATTTCTCCAGTCAGTAAATTTGCTAGAGGAATAGATTAAATGCATAAATGAACATATTCAGAGGGTAAAAAAGAGCAAGGTTATGTATAACTCCAGGGAAGAAAGTACGGTATAGGTGGGATGGACTGATGGAGCACCACAGCTATCAGTATCAGGTATATTTATGTCCTTTATACATCGCACACACTGTAGGTCTATCGAAGTGCCTTAGGAAAATGATGTGGCAGCAATATCCTAAAATGAGATTGTGCTATATTAAAAATGCGATTGCACTAATTCAGAGTGGTGTCACTATCCTGAAAGAAGGACATTTACATTGTGAAAGCATATTTTGAATCTATGAAAATCAGAAAGATAAAGTATTAGGATAGAGCAGCTTCTCATAATAAAAAGTGACAGTGAGTGAATAAAGAAAATACCACCTCATGTCAAGCAACACTCCATAATATTTGAAAAGTCATAACAGTTGAGTGAAGTCCTTGTGACTGGAAAAAGGGAAAAAAAATCCATTCATTTTTTAAAAGGATAGAAAGAAGGACCTAGGGAACTACTGATCTGTCAGCCTCACCACTTTGCCTGGGAAGATCATGGAACAGATCTTCCTAAAAGTGATGCTAAGGCACACATTGGACAGGGAGGTGATTCATGACAGCCAGCATGGATTTACCAAGCATATGTCCTCTCTGACCAACCTACTGGCCTTCTATGATGGAGTGACTACATCAGCGGTCAAGGAAGAGCTATGGATGTCATATATCTGAACTTCTGTAAGGCCTTTGGCAAAGTCTCCTACAACATCCTTATCCCTAAATTGGAGAGATAAGGATTTGATGGAAGGGATGTTTGGTGGATGAGGAATTAGTTGGACGGCTGCATCCAGAGGGTAGTGATCAACAGTTCAACATCCAGGTAGAGACTGGGGTCCATCAGGAGTCCATATAGGGACCAGGACTGTTTAATATGTTCATTGATGGCATAATGCTATCGCATGCACTCTCAGCTGGTTTGCAGACATACCTGAAGGATGGAACACCATTCAGATGGACCTGGACAAGCTCAAGAACTGTGCCCATGTAACTTCTTGAGGTTCAACAAGGCCAAGTGCAAGCCTATGCCGCTGGACTGGGTCACATCCTGGTATCCATACAGACTGGGGGATGAAGGGATTGAGAGCATCCTTGACGAGAAGGACTTGGGGGTACTTGTGAAGGAAAAGCTGGACATGAGCTGACAACTTGCTCTTGCTGCCCAGAAAGCCAATTGTGTCCTGGGCTTCATCAAAAGAAGCATGGCCAGAAGGTCGAAGGAGGTGATTCTCCACCTTTACTCTGCTCTTGTAGGACCCCACCTGCAGTACTGCATTCAGCTCTGGGACCCCCCAACATGAGAATTATAGAATCATAGAATAGTTAGGGTTGGAAAGGACCTTAAGATCATCTAGTTCCACCCCTCCTGCCATGGACAGGGACACCTCACCCTAGACCATGTTGCCCAAGGCTCTGTGCAATGTGGCCTTGAACACTGCCAGGCATGGAGCACTTACCACTTCTTTGGGCAACCTATTCCAGTGCCTTGTCACCCTCACAGTAAATAACTTCCTTATATCTAACTTAAACTTCCCCTGTTTCAGTTTGAGCTATTGCCCTCTTGCTACAGTCCTTAATTTTAAAGTATTATAAAAAAAAAAGTCTGTAGTTGTAGTTGGTTAGTTCAAAAGAATGACTTTAACAAATCTCTATTTTTTTATAAAATCATAATTTACTTGCAATAATCCAGAAAATTAGAGTCCTTCAATATAAAAGTCCATTATGGTTTGAAATGTCGGCTAATTTTTCTCTGTAAGTATTTTAAAATGGAAAAATAAAATCAAAACTAAACTTTTCTAAATAACTTAAATGAAGCTTTATGATTATTTCCTAGTTTTTTCAAAGCACATGAGATACATGCATTTTAATGTTAATTTAGCTAAGAAGCAATAAGCATTTTGTTGTGAGTTTCTCACAGTTAAGAATGATAATACTCTTCGGGAGGTAACTGAGACATGCTGAGTAGGTGAGCAGATGACGTATTTAGACATAGAAAGTCTCTTGGTTTCACACAATTAATATAATCACGAATACACTAAATTACACTTTTAAACAGTTACATCTATGAATACACTGAAAGTGGGAACAAATTGTCATTTCCTTCTGTTCATTCAGATATATCCTTCACTTTGTACAACGCTGATTTCTGATTACCATTAGCTACTGAGGTAATGTTTGCACTGGCAATCTGAACACATCAAACAGTACACTCAGACCCTGATATCTAGCTTTTTGGTTAGTCTCAATGCCCAACACACTGCAATGCTTCCTCAGTGTTCTATGTGTTTTGTTACCTGAGAATGAGTTAAGGTCTTCCATAGATCTCCCCAGCTAATGATATGGTCACTCACCAGGATCAAATCCTACACTGCTTCAGCAGCTTGTTCAGCTTTAAACAGCTTTTGGCTGGTGAAGGGCTTGATCCTGTCTTGATTCCAAATTCACCTGGTAAGCCCACCTATGTTCTGGCTGGTCTTCTAGATGTGAGGGAGTTCCTTTCCATCAGAACTGGCACCAACACTGACCCACAAAACTGTCTTGAGAAATTAAACACTTTCTTAATTCCCTTGCATAATCCAGCTCCTGTAGAGAAGGTTTCATTTTGTTATGTTTGGTATATCTCAGATTGTTATGTATGCATACTACCTTCCAAGGTTAGAAACTACTAAACGATATTCACTTAAGGACCTCTTTGAAAGCTTTTAAGGTCACCAACATAGAGAGGAGAGTTCTGCATTTGGAGATGCTACAGCTGTCAGATACCTGACTAAGTTGTGCCTATATATTTGATTTGTTTATCAGTCTTTTGAGATCAGGTGATCTTTCAGGAGAGCACAGCGTTAATCATTATATTTCCATTATATATATGGGCACATGCATATCACATGTACACTCACTATAAGTAGAAAAAAACAAGACTTGTTTCTGATATTCTAAAAAAAAAAAAATAATCCCAAACTGTAAGCATGCAAAGTAAAGAAAGAAGCAAACATAAGCTGGTGGTATTCCCTTCATTCTATCTCTCCCCTGTCATACAATATAGGCATAGTATATAGACATATACTCAACTGTCAGCAGTTGAGTATATGTCTAGGATAAAGTATGCAGGGCCTTGCAGTATTAGAAAAAATCTTGACACATTGGAGGAAATTCAAGGAAAAGCAACATAAATTATTAAGGGGCTGGAAGGACTGACTTATGGTGAAAGATTAAAAGAAATAAATATGTATAACTTGCTAAGCAATGACTGGAGGGAAGAAGGGGGAAGGGACAAGTTAACTGCCTACATACATTTGAAGGCTATAAACATCAAGGATGTAGTGGAATTCTTTAAGGTAGTCTTAGTGTATAACCAAGATTAAATAAGATACTCTACAAATTAATGTCAGTAAAATTAAACCAGAAATGAAAAAAAAATCTTAAACTGTACAGAAAATTCTTTTAAGAAAGACAAGGTTCTTCAGAGTTGTTAGCAGCCTTCTTATTTGTCCAGGATGTGGGAAAGTTGCATTCAAATCCCTCCATTGCAAGAAGTAGGAATTAAAGTTTTCAAAATTCTCAGTGAATTTTACCACTGGTGGAACTTGCTTTGCATTGGTATTTAACTTTTTGTTCTCTCATGAGTTTCAAGTGGTCTTTTGATTCAGAAAAAAACAAATGTTGAAACCTCTGCAGGGAGGGGTGTAATGGTGTTTTATTGTGGTTTGGTTTGGGATTTTTTTTTAAGAAAATAGAGGTTTTTTCTGTCTAGGCCTGCACTAGACAATTTACCATAGGAAATGTTCTTGCACTGACAAGTTAAGGGTTGAAATGATCTAATAGGCTTATTTCATCTGCACATGGCAGTTATTTTTTTTCAGGAAAACAAAGGCTTCACACTCAGACAGTGATCAAAAAAAGTCCAAAATAAAGCACAGAGATAGAATGCCAAAATATCCTGACAATACCAGATTTTCAAGCACTTTTCCACCTGTTTCTTCTGCTCTTCCTTGAAAAAGTCTCTAATTTCTTTTAAGCTGCTGGATTGTTTGTAAACCACAAAAACTTACCATAGAATTATGGAATTTTTTTGGTTGGAAAATACCTTTAAAATCATCAAGTCCAACCATCAACCTAGCACTGTCAAGTCCACTACTAAACCATGTCCCTAAGCACCACATCTACACATCTTTTTGATACCCTCACTGATGGTGACTCCACCACTTCCCCAGGCAGCCTGTTCTAGTGATTGACAACTCTTTTGGTGAAGAATTTTTTCCTAATATCCAATCTAAACCTTTGCTGGCACAACTTGAGGCCATTTTCTCTTACTGCTTGTTACCTGGGAGAAGAAACTGACCCCCAGCTCACTATAACCTCTTTTCACTTAGTTGTAGAGAGCAGTAAGGTCTGCCCTGAGCCTCATTTTCTCCAGGCTAAAACAGCCTCTGCTCCCTCAGCCACTTCTCATAAAACTTGTGCACTAGACTATTCAACAGCTTCATTTCCCTTGATCCAGCCATTTTTTTACCCAGAAAAGACGCCACTCATCCAAGCCACCTGTTTCTCCACGAGAATGCAGTGGAAAACAATATCAAATGCTTTACTAAAATCTAGGTATACAACATACACAGCATCTCCCTCATCCAATAAACGTCACCTTTTCATTGAAGGAGATCAGGCTAGTCAAGGAGGACCTTTCATGTAACCATCTGCTATGGCACTCCAGGCCCGAGTTATCCCACCATGTTTTCAGGATGGCGACTCTATCAGTTTTCCTTCTGCACAGTGGATTCCAACTTTTCCTGGTTTTTGTCCATTGTCCCCCGATTGTACCATTCCAGTTTTGGGGCTTTTTTTAGCTAGAAATGAGATCTATAAAGATGTTCTAATTCTAGACATATATGATTCATTAATGTAATTTTAGATATCCATTTGTCAATAAGGAAGAATAAATGAAGTCATACAGGTATCATGAGATCAACACTGAACTTGTTATGTGATAAAAAAAACTCTGGAGAAGAATGGATTGAAAGTCAGTATTTTAATGTATAAAGGTAGGTTGCCTGTTAGATTAGGAAACCTGAAATAACAATTTCTAGTAATAGTGCACCATTCATCTTAAATATAATTTCTTTAGACTAGGGCTTTTAGGAATTGCTGATGGAGAGTTTACTTTCAAGTATTATTAATGACCTCTATTATTTTTGCTTACTAAAGTGGATTACTGGAAAATAACAGGTATGACATGTCCAGGACTCTAATTGAATGAATTTAATGGAATTCTTCCCTTTGATCTTTTTTAATCAGTTAGTTAGTAAATGCAGGCTTATGATCTTTCCATTCATGTGCCCCAAAACTGAAAGGCAAATGAAAGGACTCTCAGTTTGAACCTGTAAACATATACCAGTTTTGCCAGCAAGAACTTGTGTTGAACCTACCAAGATAGTGGATGTCTGTGCAAGCTGTAAAGCAAGAGAGAAGCTCTACTTAGCTGATACTTCTAATAAACAGAAGAGTTCTGAGTGTGTGTTGCAATCCTAAAGTGCTGGCTGTTTGTGGCTTTATCCAGTAAATCTGAAACCTTATATGAAACTCTACCAGTGTAACAGACAAAATATCATTTACTACATAGTTATCCTAAGCATAGCCAAGTGGAAGACCAGGCATTTAGCTGTTGGAAAGTTCTTCAAGCTATTCTAATATTGGAAAGAAACTTGAAAAGACATCTTCTAAGAAGAGCGTTCAGTTTTGTATGGGAGAGCGTTGTGGGGTAGCAACATCCAGCGGGTTATTCATCTAAGTGGGATGGCAGAGACAATCAGAATTGTAAACATAAGAAAAGTCATGGGTTGAGGTAAACACAGTTTCATAGGTAAAGCAAAAGTTGCATGTACAAGCAAAACAAAATAAAGAATTCGTTCACTACTTTGTATTGATAGGCTGGTGTTTAGCTATCTCTAGGAAGGCAAGGCTTCATCACATAACATTTATGTGGGAAGACAAACACCACAACACAAAGTACCTTCTCCCCCACCTTCTTTCCTTGAGCTTTTATAACTGAGGACAATATCATATGGTATGGGATATCCTCTTGGTCAGCTAGAGTCAGCTCTTCCGGCTCTGTCCCTTCCCAGATTTTTGTGCTCCCCTAGCCTACTCACTGGTAGGGTACTTTTGAGAAGCAGAAAAGGCTTTGATACTGTGTAAGCAATAACTAAAACATCTCTGTGTTATCAATACTGTTTTCAGAAAAAATCCAAAACATATCACTCTGCCAGCTGTTATGAAGAAAATTAACTCTATCCCAGTCAAAACCACTAAAGAGAAAGTAACACAGCTCCAACATGCTATAGTGAAAAAATTTTTTAGCATGAGGAGAGTCAAGTTTTAAAATAAGTTGCCCAGAGACAATTTCAAGTTTTGAGGGAGAAAGCCCTGAACAAACTAATCTGATCTCAGCTGGCCTAAGTTTGAGCACGAGGTAGAGAACTGTGGTCCTTTCCAGGCTGTATTGTCATGTGGCTGAATATGGCAGCCCAAGAAAGGTGAGCCTGCTCCAGCACAATGTCCCCGCATTCAGCATTTAGCAAGGCTGAACATCTATTCCAAAAGGCATGCAGACAGAAGTAAACAACACGTGTAAATATCCACATGGCCAGCCACACAGATCAACAAAGACAGAAATGCAAACAATATTAATGCAAACACAAAACGCACTAAAAGCCTCATACTGTTCCCTTCTCTGGCTGATCAAGATAAAAGCCCATTAGTGGAAAGTTTATTGGCATATATACACATATATACGATGTGGAACTCTCCAGGAGCTGGCTTTGGACAGTGTTGTGTGAGTGGGTACCCTGAAAGCTTTAACATTTCCCTAGTGATATTTTGCATCTAAATTACAACACAATCAAAATGCGATAGGAAACTGTGTTCTTGAATTTTGGATCCACAGATCTGCATTAATGAGCTGGGATTTGATGAATATATAAAGAAGTAGAATTTTTGCACTAAAAAAAAAAAAAAGAAAAAAAAAAAAAAAAGAAAGAAAACTACCACTGTCTTACCCTGAATATTAGCTTGGTAATCCTGAAGCCAGAAGAAGTGAAAGGTAGCACAGATTCAGGGCGGTTATATCCTTTATGTTTTGCCTTATTTTTGACACTTGAACCTAAATGGTATTGAACTCTTTCTCTTAGCTTTCTCAGCTTTTAGTAAGAGAAAGAGCATGTCTCTCCAACAGACATTCAAATTACTCTGTAGTCATTGCTTCATGAGCACCTCTGCTGGTTTTTATCTATTTTTGAAAACAAATTTGCATCTGTTCCTGATAGATACTGAACAAACATTTTCCTTTAAAGTATATCAGGATGTGTCTTTACATGACGGCTTTACATTCAAGACTCTGGTGAGCAGGTTTCATATTTCTTTTCATAAGAATTAACATTGCTTATTATTGCAGTTTTCTCACAAGTATCACAATAGTTGGTAGTTAGTTTAAAGATAATATTCTGGATGCAAACAACTGTATGATACAGCCTTCTATGCTTTAGGTGACTGAATTTTGCAACCTTAATTCTGTGATTTAGTTTGAAAATGTCATTAGTAGGCAACATACAAAAGGTTGTGAAAGAATATATATGTATGTGTGAAATGGAATCAAGATACAGCTCTGTATATCTACATGTTAAAATCAGTGTTATATTACACATATAGGCTATAATGCGCATATATATACACATAACATGCACATATATATATTTAACAGGTTATAACAATATACATCTGTGTGTTAAAATGTCAAGATTATTTCAGCAGTTTGGAACCTTTCAATTTTCCATACTGTGGCTGCAATATATGCTTTCCTAAAATAATGCATTATCTTACAATTATATGGTATTTTTCAACCCTAGAAATCAATAGAGGCTTATTTCTCAGTTTCATAGAATCCATTTTACATTTCATGGCAATACAATGGGCCATTTAGTGGACACAACTTCACTTTATTCTCATTTTCAGACCCACTTAAACTGCACAGATATATAATCTTGCCTTTGTGCAACCAGAAGTCACAACCAGGATCGTCATTAGAAGAATCAGTCTACTGATCACTGGGACTCAGCAACATTGCATGACTCTTAAGACAGCAAGGGAAGGGATATTAGATAAGAAAGATAAAAAGACATGTTTAAAAAATTTAAACTGACTTTTAAATGTTAAAATTCACTGGACATTCGTTTTTTTAAAAAGGTTTTATTTAATTAAATATTACTAAGTCACTCAGCAGTAAACTGAACAGCTTCAGTAAAGGAAAATGTACATGCTGTAGTCACTAAGGAACATGCTATGACTGAAAATTTTCAGTCTGAAAGAACACATACTCTAAGGCTAAAATAATTCTATCTACATGCCAAGAGGCTACTGAGACGTCCACTAGAACAGGATCCTTAAGGAGCTACTAGCTGCTACAATCACTAATGCAACAGGAAATAAAATTCGTACAGTTCTCAGAGACAGCTGGGAAACTGCTAATCTACCACCCATTCATACACTGTTGATCAGGCTGAACTGAAGGAAGCAATCTAAGGCAGTGACTAAAACAGCAGGGATCGAAAGAGAGATTTCCTTTCAGAAAGAGGATGGTAAAGACTAATGCTGATTCTCTGCCTTCTTTACAGAACCACCTTGCAAAACCAGACATTTCACCCATTACAGTTTCAGTGGCATTCCCTGCAACAGGGTCAGTAGAAGGCCATGCTTTCAGAGAGCAAAGACTACCTCTCACAGATAAAACATTCCAAAACTCTTATCAGGGGCATGAACTACAGTGAAAGATACAGAACTAGGAAGACAAGGCAGTTATCGTAACTGCTTTAACAAAAAATCCTGTTTAAATAGACTTACAGATTTTAACACCTCCGGCACCCCTATATTCACAGAAAACATTGCTTATGCTTGGTGATGTGCTAAGTAAATTTATATGTATGATAAATGAAGTTGTAACCCGCTTTTTAATCATTCATGAAGTTTCTCTGTCTTCTTCAGTCATGCATACAGGCCAAAAGGAATACAGTACCAACAAAACAATCAACTCCAAAGTTTATGAGGTATATGATTTCCCCCTCCTTCTAAAGATGTGATCTCCTTACCCTTAATCATCTTTCTTATGAGTTCTGTGAATGATAGACTGTTGCTGACATTAAAACCAGCAGCTGATTAAATCTCAGCAGGAGTGATAACCAAGTTTTAAATCTCAGGGACTCTAGAATACGCACCAAAGTCATACACAATTGCTTTGGACCCAGGCTGGTAAATGTGAGATTGTAATATGGAGCACCAAAACATTAAACACCTTGGTCTCAGTATTTCATATTATGTCCATTTAGTAGCCAAATGCAAGATCTAAAACAACAATACGTCTTGTAGATTTTCTTTAAAAGACTCCTGCCTTTCTACTAGTCTAATCATACCCAAGTTCACATCAGCTACTGACACTGAGATGTCTGAATCCTTCTGGTCTTTATAAATATATTTTTTTCTAACTCTATAATCTTAAATGCATCATTGCAATTCTACTGTTCTAAGAAAACCCTCTAGCAAAATTTTGTCAGCTTGCTATCAGGTTTATATTTTAGGTGGTATTGAAGAAAACATTCTTGATTATAGTAAGATAAATTCTCCAGACAATTTATGTTAATTTTTTTAGTAGAAGGGAAGTTTGGAACACAGTGATTATTAAAACAGGGAAACTCATCCAGCCTCTTATTAGATTAGATAAGGAAGTAATTTTGCTTAGAGCAACAAATTTGAAATCTCTTAATTTTCTTTCCCACTCATGTGACTCCAGCAGTTTAGATAAAACAAGCAGTTAAAGCAGATGATGAGTATCAGATCTCAAGTTAATACAAAGTAAATTGAATTCTGATGTATCTCTTCTCTTTGCAACTTTGCTGCAGGTGACAAGGTTCACTTTGCAAATATTTTAACTCATTAAGCAACATTGCAGAGGTCAAAGAGTCAGTTAGAGAGAAATAAACATCTTTTAGCTTGAAGGATTTCCTGCCCCAAACAAACATGAAGTACACTTCAGGTTTATGTATTGGTTTTAATGAAAATTCACGTTATAAATCATCATCACCATTTTCCTTTCAAAACAGCTATTTTCTGTTTTCAACCATTTTGTTAATTGGCATGCATACTCCAGGAAGCCGTCCAGTAGACATGCCTTAATAAAACCTTGCTGCAAACAACTAAAAGACTTTAATTGACATCCATCGGTTTTCAATCAGCCCCTCCTTAAACACTGCACATCTATGCTTAGCGCAGCTATATTTGGGATTATGCAGTGTCCAAAACTACTTAATGACAAATTATGAGGCTGGATTTACATTATTCTGTGAAACTCAGTAAATTCACATCTAGTGATAAATTCAAATAAGTACATGAATATCTCTTTTCTCTTCAGGGCTCACCAAAAACACTTTGGAAAAAGACTTTGTCTTGCAGCATCAAAAGACCAGGAAAAAGGATCAAGAAACTAAATTAATTGGCTAGAGATATGATAAAGGCAGTTTAATAAGTGAAACAAAGCTGAGCATGCAAGCAAAGCAAAATAAGTAGTTCAGTCACTTATTCCCATCATCAAACAGATGTCCAGCCACCGGCTGAAAAGTAGGGCTTCAGCTCATATAATGATTCCTGGGGAAGACAAGCACCATAACCTCAAAAGCCTCTGCTTTCTCATCCTTTACCTCAGGTTTGATTGCTGAACATATAATGAATGAAAAATCCTGTTAGCCAGTGTGGGTCAGCTGTCCCATCTGTGTCCTTTCCCAGCTTTATATACAGCCCACTCACTGGTGGAAAAAAAGAAAATCTTGACACTGTATAAACACTTCTCCACAGTAACAAAAACACTGGTGTGTTACTGACACTTTTAGTCACGAACTTGAAGACACAGGGCCATACAGGATGCCATAAAGAAAATTAATTCCATCCAAGACAGACCCAGCCCATTAGTTTACAAAAGAGTTAACAAATTTAAAATGTTAAGCTTCAGACTTGCATGCAGGAGCTTGATTATCTGTGGTGTTAAATTATTCAGGTGGTCACAGGTTTTGTCAGCCAAAGCTGCTTCTCGAACAGTACCTGGCCATAGCTCTGAAGTGAACACAACCCAGGGACCACTCTCAACGGGCAGTTTGAAAGCAGTTACTCTGTTTTTGAGAAAAAGAGGTTGCAGCAATACACATGTGGCCTCAGGTTACTAATTCCAATTAGTTTTGTAAAATAAAGAAACCTGTATTAGCTGCCTTCTCATATATATATTTACTTGGATTCATATAAATATTTGGATTCATATTTAAAAACAAATAACCCATGAATCTTTTAACAATAATAAAAATAACTGAAGAGACAGACATAAACCACTTAGACCAAAATTTGCTGGAAGCTACCTTTAATTACCTTTGTCACTATTGTACATGGTAATTGTATTTGCATTTACAATCCTGTTTGAAAAGGGCATTGTCACATATCTTTGCCCATCTTCTTCAATTATTACCTCACTGTCAATATGTTAACTAAGGATTTTGTTAGTCTGTTTTTCTGTCACTGACCTGATACTCCATGACTTTTTCTGTTACATTAATATATTTTTTTTCTTGTAGTGTATTGGTGTTATTACTAAGGATCTTACTAAAGACCTTTAAAGCACCAGATGTTACATCATTAGTAAGATCCTTACATCTCTACATGTAAGGCAATCGACATCTTTTCTTATATCAGCTGATTAAGCTGGAAGAAAAAAGACTAGCATTTGGACGCACAGGTGTGTATGACCTATAACTCCATGTCTTGTATGTCCCTGTGTATGACTTATAAATCCCTTTTCTTGCTTAAATTCAGGTGATCTCTTCATAGTGTTAACTTTCCTAATATTTTCCAGGTAGGAAACAAGACAATTATTGTACATTTCAAAAAACCCAACAACACCTCCCACCCAACAACTCCCCTATATGTCCAAATCAGACTGACTTAAAATATGAGAGAACACCTTTACTGAAAGAAAAAAGAGGACAAGGATTATAATTTTTACCTAAAACTCTTCTCTTGATATACCCATGGCATGTTCTTCAGTGTCGTGGTTTAAGGCCTGCCACGCAGCCCACTCACTGCCCCCCCACCTCCTCCCTCGGCTCCCGGAGGGATGGG
>WYDI02037625.1:0-12027 GCA_009867235.2 Psittacus erithacus | reverse complement strand
CGGGAGGTGTCCCTGCCTTTGGCAGGGGGGTTGGAACTAGATGATCTTAAGGTCCTTTCCGACCCTAACTATTCCATGATTCTCCGATTCTAATATATTCTCCATAACCTGTATCTTACCAGTGATGGAGTAATTTGCTCTTTCCCCTTTAGCATGCTTATTCTGAATTTTCTTCACATGCTTTAGAGGACTTTCCAGCGCAAGCTGGGTTTAAGCTTTCAGATGTAAATTGGTTTCTCACTAGCTTTTAGAAGGAGTGTGTGGGGCTGGAAAATATCTTGGAAAACACTGATGTTAATGCCTTGATTTTGGAGGCATCCTGTCCTAACAGCTCAATCACATTCAGCTTTGAGCTGATTAGCAATGCACAGAAAACTTCATAGAATCATAAGATCCTAGAATGGTTTGGGTTGGAAGGGACCTTAAAGCTCATCCAGTTCCAACCCCGTGCCACAGGCCAGGACACCTTCCACTAGACCAGGTTGCTCAAAGCTCCAAAAATCCAGTCTAAGATATTCTACCTTGACAAATTAAAATTTTGTAACGTTTGCCCCTCCTAACTCTCATTTGGATTTTTGTGCCTCAGTGAGGTAACTGAGGGAGGAGGGAGAAGGGAGATTCGAGATTCTGTCTAGTTAGACCTATCATCTCTGCCAAAGAGGAGGAGCAGGGAAGAGTCTTCACATAGCCTTCCATGTGGCATGCCAACTAGCATGATAGATCCCAGTGTGGCGGAGATACAACTAAGACTGGAATTGCGCCTGCCTATGCCACTCACTGCTGTCAGTGCCCTGAGTTCTGCAAAGTGATGCAAACCTTCTTTAGCTGGGAAACAAAAGTGCCTGATGAGAGAGGACTGTGTCAGTGCTTTTATTCATTTTGTGTGCATCACCATAGCAATGAACATAACATAACAATGCAGCCTCCTGGCATTTGTGTTTGAAGAGGTAGCTATATATATACAGGTTAGAAATGTGTGGATTGAGTACCTCTGCATTTGCTCTGTCTCTAGGCCAGTCTGAAGTGAAAAAGGGATTTGCAATACAACAGAAACTGCAGATTATTGTTGCTACCAGGAGTGTAATTTCACAAAAAATAAAGTCCTTTTTCCTATTGGTATTTGTCCAAAGCAGAGATTTTCAGTCCTTCCAGCTTTGGATCCTGTTTCAAATCACCATGGTGGGTATAGAGCATTAACGACGTACTGCTTATGTTAATGCTGAAGTGGTTGCCATTCTAACACATGCACTACCCCTACTTGTTTTGCCATGGAAGTTTTCTGAAGTCTGTCAGGCCTGAGGTACTGACAGCCACAGCACATTTTCTCTAGAGCACCGTGACAGAAATCAAGCTTGAATTTCTACTGTTAGCCTTGAAAAAGCAAGATTTCAGACCATCCCCAAAAAAGCAATAATAAATTATTATGAGGGCAGCTTTACTTTTTTGTCAGAGAGTGCAGAGCAGATAGGTGAGATGATAGAGATACAGATAGGTGTAATTCTGAGCACAGCATATCTGGGGGGCTCATAAAAGCCAGGATTTAAGAAAAAAAAAAGCTGAGCGTTTCCTATCTGAGATTGGACACATGAGGCTCGATCCAAAGCTCCACACATTATATAGAGTGAGCTCTAGCTTTTCTACACATGGCTGCCCTGTAGACAACTTAGGACTGTTTTGTAGGTTGCCTAACCTTTCAGTGGGCACCATACCCTCTGGTCGGCAACAAGAAATGGTGTATGTGTATTCTGGAGCTCATGTTCTGATCCCTCTGGAGCAACAAGCTGAGGCACATATCAGTGAGCTCTCTTCATTTGCAGGTTGGTCACCGTCAGCCTGTTTTCTAGTCCCTGGAAGGATTCCTTACCTCTGAAGTCCTGAGAAAGACTTTTAATGGTATGAGTAAAATTGGTGTGAGGCTCACACTTGCCCTTTCAGTATCCTTTTCTCATTCCAAATAAAGAGGCAATTCCTATCTTTCTGTTCTCCACAGCAAGGACCGGGCAGACCACAGGGCAATCAAGTTCTCCTGATGAAAGCTGCTATAGAAACAGGGAGTGAGAAGTAGTCTCCATGGAAATAGTGCTTTGAACACTGTTTCCCCCCAGTCTATCAAGTGATCAATATTATCTTTTTGCCTCCTTAAGTTTACTTGTCTGCTGTATCCTTCATTTGGTTTTATTAGGTGCAGTAAGATCCTACTCAGTACCATAACTATGAGTTAGTATAGCTCACATTAGTAGTGAAAACAACCTGCCCTTCACATTTCAGGGCTGAAAAGCTAGGATCCATCCTGAGTTTTCCTTACTGCTGTGGACATGCACCCAGCTCTGAAGTACAAGTGCAATGCAGCAACACAGCAGTGCTTCCACTGGACTGGTTCCTTTCCCATATGGTAGAGTTTGATTTTTTTCTCAGGAGACACAAAACACAACTTTGTAGGCACAAGCTGCATCTGCCCTTGGAGTGCTTAGCCAGAGTGACCCACTATTATCCTTGTGCTGTGAAGCCTGCCCTGTGTCAGATGACACTTTGCTAGTACTGTGGGGAAGGGGTCATCTTAGTCGTGTCTCCAGCAGTAGTCCTAATACCAGCCCCTGAGGAATACCACTGGTCTCCACCTAGACATTGAGTCATTGACCACAGCCCTTTGAGTGTGATGATCCAGCCAGTGCCTTATCCACCAAGTCCATCCATCAAATCCATGTCTCTCCAGTTTAGAGACAAGGATGTCATGTGGGACAGTGCCAAACGCTTTGCAGAAGGCCAGGTAGATGCAGGAGAAGACCAACCGGCTGAGGAGCAATGATGTGGAAGAGCACCCAGGGACCTTGGTGGATTCCGAAATGAATGCAAGCCAGCCATTGACCTGACAATGAAGGTGGAGAAGAGCAGTCTGGGCTGTTTTGAGTGAAGTGATTATTCCCCTCTGCTTTGCACTCATTAGACCACATCTAAATGCTGTGCCCAGTTTGGGTCCCCCAGTACAAAAAGACATTAATAAACTAAAGCAATGTCAGCCCCAGGCCCCAAAGAAGCTCGGGTCTAGAGCACTTGTTATGTGCAGATAAGGCCAGAGCAGCTGCTTCAGCACAAGGAGGAGGAGACCTAACAACAGCCTGGCAGTACCTACAAGGAGGTCACTGAGGTGACAGACCAAGGCTTTTCACAATGATGCGTGGCAGGAGGACAAGAGATAACAGATGTAGACTGAAACAAGAAAGGACAAAATCAGATGTAAGGAGAAAGTTTTTCCTCAGAGGAACAGTCAAGCAATGGGACAGGCTGCCCAGGGAGGGTGTTCAATATTCATCTCCAGAGATTTTGCAACACCCAGCTGGATAAAGCCCTGAGCAACTTGGTGTGCAATCATAGCATATGATATGGAAATATGCTCATGCCTCCTATCTTCAAAAAAGGCTTCTTCATGTGATTTCTCCTGGGAGGGATGCAAAGATGAATGAAATCACATTTCTTTGGGCAAAACTATCTCCTTTACATTGTAATACCTTTTAAAGCCTTATGTTTCAACAAAAGTTTTTAGATCAGCAGGAAAAGTCTCAGAGATGCCAGGAAAATGGTTGTGGGTATGATGGACTGACAGCCTCTCTCTCTCTGTATGTGAGTTTATGTACCATTCTATACGCATGTACATACACATCCAACTGTCTGTGTATGTCTGTGTGTGTGAAGAAAACTGGTCAAGTTAATTCCAATTTGTAGCATATTATGTAGGAAGAAAGAAGACTTAATGTGTTCAGTGAATCATTACAGAAATGAATATCTATGAACACTGAAGTACTTGAAATAGAACTCATAAAAGGTCTTCCACGAAAATGTAGTGCTGAGTGTTGTAGATAATGCATGTGCCAAATGACATCTGAGAGCAAGTATAAGCTTATTGTGGATCTGGACTAATTGCTTCCTTCTGACACAATTTAAATCTTTTCTCCCTCCTCCTTTGCAATAAATCCCCAGTCCCAGCTTGCAGCAGAGACAGCATGTTGCCTCATCCTGACTATTCCCTGTGGGAGTCAGTGATGCTGTACTTCAGTTCTCTGGATATAGGGATATCAGCTTAGGAATTTTTGAGTGCCATCACATGACATGTACCACTAGTTGATCAGGCCCAGCCATCATGGGATTATGAAAGGCAGGTCCTGCTTGACTAACCTTATCTCCTTCTATGACAAAGTGACCTGCTGCATTGGTTATGTGCTCTGCCATGTAAGGTGACATATGAATGGGTCTTGGGTAGGAAACATGTTTTGATCCTGGGGCTGAGTCACTCAGAACAGTGTGGGGTAGGAGGATGGGCAGAGAGGAGTTCCGAAGGGATGTAGGCAGCTTCTGATCACCCTGGTCTTTGGTCAGCCTCACTTTTTCTGCAGTGTTGGTACTTACTTCTGCTGCAGACAGCCATCACAAAGCTTTCCTTTTAGTCCATGGGAGAAACAAAGCACTTTCTGGGATTACAATCCTCTGAGTTCACTGCCCAGAAAATGGTATTTCCCTGTGTGAAAGATTCATGAGTGTGAAGGTTTCACATAGATCCTTCATATGTTCATAGAATAGTTCACTTTATTCCCTTTCTCATTTAATGCCATACAGCTGAAAGATAACAAGCATCTCAGAAGAAACTTTTGGAAAAGAAATGGAGCATACCTTGAAGTTGTGGACTGATGGCAAAATATGTAGTTAAAACAAAAACATGCATCATCTGGGTAGTCCTGTTGGATTCTACATTGGTTTCTTAAGTTTCTCCACTTGTTAATAAGTGTCGTAGAAAGAAAGTATTTCTGGTTAGTTTAATTACCATAGAGCAGTATTACAGTGACCTTAAGCTATGAGAAATCAAAGCTTTAAAAAAGAACTCATAAAACTTTAATGAATTTCCTAGATGCTAATGAATGAGACAGCTTCTGTGAAGGTAATGTGTGCTCTGCAGTCTCCAAAGGCTGTTGAATGAACCCTCTGACCCTTTTGACACATCTTTCCTCTGTGCTTCCAGGCTGCACGGGGTCATGTCAAAGGCTGAACCAATTAATTGCATTCTGGATATTGGCATATGTCAAATGAGTGTAAAATGAGTCTTCTGAGGTGGAAAAAATGACAAATTATAAAGCTGCTGGCAAGGCCATAAGGAACAGCATTAAGACCCTGCAGGGATGCTTTCCTCAGGGTCCAGCAGTATTGTGTTTATTGGCATGGTGAGCTGCCCAATGCAGGCTGAGTAGGGAATAGTGGTTAACCTGCGTCATCCCAACCCTCACCAGTCACATCCAGCCTAAAAGCACATTTAGACAGTAGAAATTCTGAATGTCCTTCAGCTGGCTTGCCCATGATGTAGCAGTTGACTCATTTTGACCTTGGGGTTGCTCACTGACTGCTGTTTCACAGCTCAGCAGTTCAGCCAGAGGCCAACTGATCAGCTGCCAGGTCAGCCCGTGGGTCCTGACTGATCACTTCTGATGTCCAAAACAGAAATTGATTCTTCCTAGTACAAGGGTGAAGCAACATTTAAGCCTCACCCTTGTACTCAAGAGCAGTATGCAACCAAAGTAATGCAAGCCACAAGGTCAACACAACTGCTTGTTTGTGAGATCTGGTGATTGACATGGTTTTATATCTCCCAGGAATCCCTGAAAGTCTCCTTGCCCAGCAACCAGATGGGGATTGGTCTCTGTTCTATGTAAATCATAGAATTATAGAATAGTTTGGATTGGAAAAGACCTTTAAAGGTCATCTGGTCCAACCACTCTGCATTGAGAAGGGACATATTCAGCTAGATCAAGTTGCTCAGAGCTGTGAGCAGGTACCTGTGTGCAGGTATTTCAGATAAGTCATCAGGTGTAGAGCAGCCTTTCTTTAACAAAAGAATTGTATAAGCGTTTGGGGGAAAAAACACAAACCAACCAACCAACCACAAATCTAGTCATCTTATGCTGTTTTGCCACAATAACAACTTGAGTGAAAGTTGAAGTTCACTTTGAATATCTAGTGATGGCTGTTAATAGCCTTCTCTTTGTTTGCACATATGCTTATGAGCACACATGGTTTTTTGATCCTTCTGTTTACTTAAGAAGATGTCTCATGGCTAAAATGTGACTACCAGACCAAGTAACACTCGGCCACCAAATCAAGTGTTGGACTGGGAGTAGGACCCTTATGCACTCTCCCCACTTCTCTTGTAGACTTCCCATGTGGCTTCAAGAACGTTTCTTTCCATATCTGCTTGTATTTATTTCTCTCTGCTCTTGTCTAGCTTGAGCACTTAGACTGAAAGTCCACTGAAACCCCGGACTTTTCTCAGTGGCTGTCCATATAGCATCTAGCACAGTGTGTGCTTTTTTTTTAAAGTGCAACACTAAAATACAAAAAGAACCCCACCATAATAATAAAGGTTTACAGTTCAATCCACGTGTGAAACATATCATTCAACACTGGGTCGATATTGTGCATCTGTGATGTAGCACAGGCATTAGAGGTGTGAGCTGCTGTGCTAATAGCAAGCCCCTATTAGAGGTGGCATGGTAACAAACAGAATCATCCAGTAGCAATGTACACTTTCTGTGCTATTGGCCAAATGTGTAGTTGGCTCTAAGCATGCAGATAGACACCTAAAGGGATTTTCAAGCATTCCCGTATAGACTGAGTACTTAATTCCCATTGATTTCTGGTGGAGTTGAAAGTATATCAGAGTGAATTGACTTGCAGTAAATACCCTTGTAGGTGCTCGTCTATTTTCAGTGTATAAGTGCTCTTTTGAAACACGTCTGACAGGTCTTCTGAAAATATCCTTTGAACTGGATGGGTGAGCTCTCCTGGTCCTCAGCAGGCCTTGGCTGGATACATCTGTGTCCCATTGAACAAAATCAGCCATGACAGCACAGTGCCTAGCTGCTGAGTGCAACCACTGGTGGTGAGTTCCCCATTCACTCAGAAATCTCCATTGTTTCATCAATGCAAAAGCATTAATCACAGTCACCAGTTGGTTTCTTTTGTTTTGATGATTTAAATCTGATCTACTTAGAGCCCTGTTGAACCCAGTATCACATACCCTGGGAAAAGAACAAGTGGGAGGAACAGCACTGCTCCTTCTCCTGAAGCTGTTTTAGGTTTCTTTGATGTGGTGTATATGAACAGATAAAGAGGAAAAATCTCTGTTATTTTTCACTTGCTCTTTTAATTTAGATGGCTTCTTTTTTTTTTTTCTCCTCAGATATTTTTTGTAGGCAGCATTTCCACTTTGCTCAGGTAAATATGTGCAAGTGGTACTATTTCTATATTCAGCTCCATCACCAACTCAGTTTAGGTCACTGCACCAGAATATGATGTTTTTCCAACAGATAGCAAATTCATGTCTCTAGCCCAAAAGGGAATTTCACAGGAACTGAAAATATTTGCAAAACTGGGTTAAATGAGGCAATAATTTTTGTTGAAGGAAAAGAGGTTGCTCAAAATGCTGCCACTGGTGACTAAGAACTGTATTTTACATTTTTTAAAATTATCTGTTTTATTTTAAAATTGACCAAATTTTTAATAAAGTAAAATCTGAACCCCAAAACAACTCCTATGTCAAACCACAGGAAGCTCTTTGCATAGTGATTCTTCCTGGTTTTCCTAATTTATGTAGCATTTGTGGGTCAGCAGAAGAGGCTGAGAGTACTTCTGCAAATGTCTACAGGCTCTAGTCCTACCATGAACACCTTGCAAAGATGGGATTGTAAAAATGGGATATTCTTATCTTAGACTCATAGAATGGTTTGGGTTGGAAGGGTCCTTAAAGACCATATGTTTCCAACACCCCTGTTACAGGCAGAGACATCTTCCGCTAGACCAGGTTACTCGAAGCCCTGTCCAGCCTGCTCGTGAACACTTCAGAGATGAAGCAGTTTCTCTGGGCAACCTGGTCCAGGGCCTCACCACTCTCACAGGAAAGAACTTCTTCCTGGTATCTAATCCAAATCTCACCTGTGTCAGTTTAAAGCCATTCCCCCTTGTCCTGTCCCTACCTGCCCTTGTCAAAAGCTCCTCTCCAGATTTCTTGTGAGCCCCTTCAGGCCCTGGAAGCTGCTCTGAGATCTCCCCAGAGCCTTCTCTTCTCCAGGCTGAACAAGCCCAGCTCTCTCAGCCAACCTCCATAGCAGAGGTCCTCCAGCCACCTGATCATCTTTGTGGCCACCTCTGGACTCACTCCAACAGCTCCATGCCCTTCTTATGTTGTGGGCCCCAGAGCTGGAAGCAGGACTGCAGAGGGGGTTCTCAGCAGAGTGGAGTAGAGGGAGAGAATCCCCTTCCTCAACCTGCTGGCCGCATTTCTTTTGATGCAGCCCAGCATATTGTTGGCTTTCTGGGCTGTGTCAATTCAGAGGCTAGAACAAGGACCAGCCTACTGGGTAAGACAATTTAGTGAACAACCTGCCTAGAGGAGGGGAGAGATGGCTGATCTGAGGAAAGGCTTGTTAAGATGAAAACAAGGGCTGGATGCAGAAACAATATAGATCACCTGCTACCCTCAGTAGGTACATGCTGCAATGACTAAATGTTTTGAAGGCATAGGACTCTGCAGGGAAAACCACCAATTCTGTGGTTCGAGTAGGAAAGTGAGACGTGCTGTGCACAAGTCATTGCTTGAATAAGCAGCACATGACAATGACACAAATATCCAATGCTGCAGTCAGTAAGCTTGCTTGAAGGTTTTATTTCAGCTTTGCTGCTTTGCATTTTCTCATTTGGAGCTGCTCCCTTTGCATGTTCTACACACTCACTGATAAAGATCTGTGACTAGTGATATGTCTTCCCATTTGCGCTGTTCTCCAGGTTAACCTTTACTTTGTTAACAACATCTGGCTGGCTCATCCTCCTTCTTTCCCCCTCTTGGTGTACACAGGCTTTAAAATCATTTTTGCTTTGGTCAGCACTGACAAGTACTGGGAAGTTGCTTGCAAAGCAATAAAGAGAAAAAGTTGCATAAAATTTTTTTCTCAAAGTTGCCAACATCATAAATCTTCTAGGAAGCATGTAGTTCCCTCTCCTGCTGAACTCATAAAGGCAGACATCCAGATCCAATCTACCACCCCCTCCAACTCTCTGTGCTCCTAAGGATTGAAAGGAAAGCCTCAGGCTTGTGCAGATCTAAAAATCCTCATGTGACTCCACCAATAAATCATCTCTTCCCACACTTTCTGAAATTATATTAGCTTCTAGCCACAAGACATTTATGATTCATATGGGACGGGCTCCTTGCAAAATGATTGCAAGCAGTCCCATCTGCATCATAAAACCAAAAGACTGTGCAGTCGAAGACAATTAAAAAACAAATACATCAGAACTCCAGGTCCCCATTTCAGCAAGGAAGACTTACATGGTTTTCCCTATCAATTACTCATCAGCATAAATTTGAATGGTGTTATTTATTAGTTGTTCCTATCTGGATCAACAATCCAAACAATCAAACTATCTCAGCACAGTTATTTCACACTTTACACCTAATTTGTTGGCATGAGAGTGTCTGTATACCCCTCAAGTATGCTATATGTATCTCCCATCTGTGTCCATACTGAAATGAGAATCTCTTGTTTGCCAGGGCCAGAGTAACATCTGTATCCAGAATCCCATGAAAGACTCACCTTATCATGCTGAATGTCTGTAGCTGCTGTCATACATGGGGCATTCACTGCATGGGATTCAAAAAGGGCTTTCAAAAGGGTTGCCATTTCCCAAGTGTCTTTTTGCTGCATGACAATGTAGCAGGCTTCTTGGCTCACCTGTATCTCAGCCTACAGAGGACATCTCAAATCCACAGCAGGACCAGCATACCAAGCACCCCGGTTCCTTCCTGTCCCTGAGGGCAGGTCAAGCTCACAGCTCTCCACTGGGATTCACCTCACTGAGAAGGACACCTAGGCTGAGGTGTCAGTATGTAGGTATGTCCAAGGAGCTGGTGCCTTTATCCTGATGGTAAGTAGTAGAAGTCTCATCCATGGAGCGAGCACAGCTGAGAGGGTTGTTTATCCTGTCCACATGTGTTTGCTTTGGGCGACCCCAATAGCTCCCACGGGGTGTATTAACAATATTCCCAGAGGCTATGAGAGGGGTTGGAGGCTGGCTTAGACACCTGTGGGTTAAAAAGAGGTATCTCCTGAGCTAAACCTCAGAACTTGCTTGACCGACTTGTCTAAACATACCTGCTAAGTATCACCTGAGATGGCCTAGGGTGCCTGAGACACCTACATGGGGTGGCAGGGTGAGAAACCAAATCAGGCAGGGTTCCAAAGGTGCCAGACACTAGTAGATGAATCACTTGTGTGGAGATCTTCTGTATCACAAGTACCACATCACATTATCATTTTATATCAAGCCAAAGAAAACTGCTTTGCATTAACTTAACCTCTCCTGTACCTCCCTCTCTTCATTTGAAGTTGAAATCCTCTGCTTATTCTGCATTAGCCACCCAGTTTTCTTCTCTTTGCAGTTTCCTAAATTAAGACTTTTATTTATTTTGTTCTTTTATCTCAACATTGGACGGCACTAGTTAAAAAGAGAGAGAAAGCCCATGAGGTTATGTCCCTTCCTGCTGTGATGGCTGAATCAGCACAGTGCAGTCAGCAGAGACCAGCATGCTTGCAGACCAAGACAGATGAAGGTTTGGTGCTGGAACAAGACAAGCTGGGTTGAGCTTCATTTCACAGTCTGGCAGTGTAAGGAGGGGAGGCAGCAGCAAAGAACAATGACTGTGAAGTAACAAAGGATGGACAAAGAGGAGCTTGCTGTTACATTTTCTGTAGCACAAGCAGGAGTCATGAGCTGAGATCTCAGTCCTCAACCCTCAGCACTCCTACAGGCAACATAAAATGGCATTGTCTGGGGTTCGCTGTCATCAAATTATTTCTCAGGAATGGAAAATAATAAGTGTATTTCTTTGGAAAGAGCCAGGGGGTGGTGAACACTTGAGAGAGGGGATTTTTTGCTCTTTGCTTTCTATGCCCTCTGCTTTTCTAGTGTGATTAAGCTGCACAATTTTTTCAAGAAAAAGTAAGTATGATTTTTTTAAGAAAAAAAGAAAGAGAATAAAAGCTATGAAATAGTTATAACTCATACACAGGGCCAAGGAAAATGTTCCAAAGTTACAGAGCAGTTTTCCATTGTAAAACCACTGGCTTTGGCTGGAGACCTGATGAAAAAAACGCCATTAAAAACAACTCTAAGCTTTTATCTAACTCAGGTTTTGGGCTGTATGCGTCAATCTCTGAAGCAGACACATGCCTGGTAGACAAGTTAGAAGGCAGTATCTCTTGTGAAAATGGAGACAAGAGAAGGCAGTGGTCTCCCTGTGGGTTCAAGCAATATGTAGTTGAGACATGGCTCCCATCTGCCCAGGCCAGGAAACGAGCAGTGCTTGCACAAAACCTCCTTCAGGGCAATCAGCAAGGTCATCATGGACATTTCTTCTTGGGTGACCCTTCGTATTGGATCCCACCATTCTTATGTGGGGAAAGGAGTTTGATGTGTCTTGCTGTGCAATCTATAATCCCATATATATCCCCCATGATGTTTCCATTTCCCCTACACATACATATTCCCTGGGGCTTCCATTCCCTGCACACAGCCTCTCCTGCTCTGAAAGACTGTTACAAGAGATGGAGCCTGACATCCTGGACCAGGTGGACTCAGCAGCTTTATAGGGATTGGTCCATGCACTAAGGAATTATCTCTCTCTCCCTTTTTCTGCGTGAATGTATATATATGTATATGTATGAGTGATGGTATATTGAAAATGTGGGATCTCAGCATGACGTGAATGGTATGGAATAAGGGGTGGATACTGTCCTGGGCTCAGCAGTAGCAGTCATTTTTCTCCTTAGTAGCTGGTGCAGTGCTGTAGTTTTGACTTTCGGCCTGGGAACAGCTCTGATAACACCGATGGTTTTAGTTGTAGCTAAGTAATGTGTAGTCTGACCAAGGACTTTCTGAGCCTCATGCTCTGCCAGGGAGGAGGGGAAGCCAGGAGGAAGCAGAGACAGGGCA